>JAUUDW010143924.1:0-15066 GCA_032361385.1 Panulirus guttatus | reverse complement strand
TGTGTATGTATATGTATGTATATATGTATATGTTGGTAAGTATATGTATGTACTGTGCATATATGTGCATGTATGTATATATGTATGTATGTGAGTGAATGTATCTTTCTTCGTCTGTTTCCTGGCACTGCCTCGCTGTCGCGGGAAGCATTGATCAAGTATGATAAATAAATATAAATATTTTTTAATAATGTTACTTCTTTTCTATCATTAACACCACTCTCCTCTCTCTTAACCCCTTTTTTATTTATAAGTTCCTTTTCTTCAGTCCTCATTTTGCAGTGAACTCTAAAGCATTAAATGCTGCTTAATAGATGAAATGGTTTATGAAAACCTAGTGGTATTTGTATTGAAAAAATAAATACTTTTTAGTGATGCATGCTTTTAAAGTTAGTCAGATATTCACTGTAGTTTAAGGCCTTAACTGTGAGCTTGGTATCTCATATACCATGTTCATCATTGTGGCTGGTTCTAGGACTGAATCAGGATCTCATAACTTTTGAATGCAAAACAGTAATCTTATCTGTCGTTATTTATTATATTACAGTTTTCTCATTTTCAACTAACAAGCCCTACTTCTTTCAGTGATGAGCTGCCAGTACAGTTAAGATTGCCTCGATCTGTGCAGGAGGCAAAAACCCGACACGAGCTCACTTCACTTGCACTACTTGGACAAGGTAAGCTTGGAAGCACTGGTATATGGACTTGTATATTTAGTCAAGCTATGCAATCTTTAATTCATAACTTGTAGTTGTAGACCAAAATATGCACGTTTTGTTTGATAAGTACTCATATTTCATGGTTCAGCCTTTTTAGATTTTTACAATGCTGATGGAATTACCACAGTAATGTAACTTAAGTTTATATATGCAAGGTTAAAATTCATATATTTTTGAAGTTAATACCTGTCAAGGAGTAGGAGAATACTGCCAACAAATCACTTGCATGTCACAGAGGGTGACTTAAGAAGGAAGGGAACAGGGGGCTGGAAATCCTCATCTCCTGTATTACAGTACTTTCCATAAGAAGGAACAAAGGAAGAAGCAAGGTGAAGATTTTCCTCATGGGCTCAGTTATCTGTTCTTAACATAGTGTAGCGACCTTATGTTGCTTCACAAGAGGTTACCTTACTTATGGCACCTTGATTGGTGGCAGGTCACAGTGTATAACCTCACCTGTCCTCATAATCTTCAGAGGAATGGGCTTGGTGGCCCACCCCCTACAGATTACCTAACCTCATTCCAACAGTATGGAGTGAGGTCAGAGCTTGCAGTATCTCCAAATCCCTTTGGGAATAGCTTCCTCTCCCAGACCGCCTTCATGACCTGATCTTCTTACCTTTTACATCCCAGGCATCACTATAAGACAACAAATCTACTACTCCAATATTGAAGTCTTGGTTATCTGTGACCCCAGACTCAGGCCACCCTTAGGATGGCTTCTCAGTCAGCTGAAGTTCCCTAAGTGACTCCTGACATTTCATCTTTGTGGTAGGTTTCTTTTTGGTTCCACATCTCTGACATCCACCTTAAGCAGGACTTGCATAGAACATCATCTTCACGCATCACAAGAAACTGATGTAATGACAGGATTGATGGCCATGCTCGCAGCACTTCTTCAACACAAGCACAAACCAGCAGCCACCACACTATCTAGGAGCTGCAATATGCACCACACCCACCTCTTACTGGAGTTCCATTAGACCCCAGCAGCCATGCACTTTCCCCCTTGTGCTCCTGCTTCATTTCATCGACCTTTACCAGCATTGAGGGACTCGTAGCAAGACTGTCTCCTATTTCTCAGTCTACCTCACCTGACCTCACCAAGCTCATTCCTCTGGAGATTAGGAGGTCAGGTGAAATCATATGCCAAGTCAAGACACCATCAGTATGGTGACACTTTGTGGATTGACACTGGGTTATTATGCTATCTTGCTCAAGTGGGAAATAGCTAATGCACTTGAAAGAAAAAAAATTTTAGTGAAAGGTTCACTTAGATTTAACACTTTCTTAGTTATGTTTATTTATTTGTATAGTTATTATTTCATTGCAGAGTTTTGGGGTACAGCAATGGCCAGCCCAACAGCTAGTACACCAACAGCAGATGGTCCCCGTAGTGCAGCTCCAACACCCTCACCACGTCCACATGACTTATCCTTCAGTAGTTTTGGCAAGGGTGGAGTCTCTAGGGGAATTTCCTCCTCAAGTCTGCTATCTCCACAGACTCCAGGGAGCATGTGTGTTTCAGGAGGATCACTTAGCAGTTCCGTTGGAGGATCAACATCATCTTTAGCACCTGTTAAACCAGTTCCTCTTGGCCCAGCTTCTGGGGATCGAACATCTCTTAATTTAAATTTGGCTCCTCTTGAAGAGTTTTTGAAGGACCAGCCAACATTTTCTTCATTTCGTTCCCAGCCAACTACTCCAGTTACACAGTTGAAACCAAGTGCACCTGGCACAAAGCCTACTCCACCACCTCGCTCCAGCCCACCTGGCACACATCGTTCTAACCAGGTCAGTCCACCAGAGTCTCAGAAGCCTTTGATCAAGCCAACTCCTCCAGCAAGATTTAGCCCACCAGTAGTGTGTGATGTAGGGACACCCACCAGTGAAAATGGAGACATGATACCACGTCTAAGCCAAGCTCCGATTCCACCTCCACGTTGGGCTCGGTCCTGTATAACTACTTCACCTTCAAATATTACAGTTACAACCACTTTGACTCTTAGTGTTAATCAAGTAAAAGCCTTACCAGTGCAGGTAGATGAGTCTCAGCAAGGGATGACTGTACATGTAGCCAATTTAGAGATATCCCCTACTGGTAGTAATAGTTCTCAGTCAAATATCACAAATACTACTCCCAATGGGAATCAGAGTGGGACATTGAATGGTTACAGAGATGGCCTTCACCTACAAATTCGGCAGCAAATAACTTCACCTCAGAGTACGCCATGCACCCCATGTGCACCAAGCACTCCAATAGGAGAAGAGGCTTCTGGAATACCCCGAGTACGTTTACGTAGTGGAAGGAAAGATAGACGAAGACTTTCCAGTCACTATCACGAGGCAAATATTATTGACAGTAATGCACCATACTGCCGATCATCTCTTGCCGATAAAATTAGTGACTATGAGGACTTATGGTCCAGCCCACCTCGTGAATTGCCATCAACTCCAACATCATCTCATCCCAAAATGTCAACTTTCAAACCTCGCAATGAAATCTCCAAGTCAATGGGAGACCTCAGTGAAATAGCTAAGAATACAAAGCCAATGCATTTCACATATGATACAGACAGCAAAAGAGATGATGAAAGTATATACAACAATGAAAACTTGAATAGCAATAATGCAGATTCCATAAGCTCATATCGTAAAAATTCGAGTCCCTTCTACATGGAACCAGCAGATGCATTAAAAGAACAACAGCCACAGGCAAGAATTAACAAAGCCTCAAACAAACTGTCTCGAAAAATAACAAATCGTTACTCTGACTCTAATATTCAGTGGAAGACCAGAAAGAGCCATAACTCCCTTAGTAAAATAGACTCAAATGAAGACCTGCCATTATCATCGAGTGTAGAAAACCTAGTGAACGGGAAAAATTATGAAGTTAATAATATGAATTTGGAAGATGAGAAGAACAAAAATCTTGAAAGTGAAAAAAACAGGTTAAATGCTGGCCATTTAGTCAATGGTCAGTCAAGAAATGATGGTAGACGCCACTCAAGAGCTGGAGGAAGGGGAAAACCTATCGCTCCTCCCAGAATTAATAATGATGTTCTGACTACAAATGGTGAGCAGCCAACAGAAGTGTCTTGCCATGTTGCCTCATCATGGGAATTTCAGGGTGTTGGGTCAGACAGTGAGGATTGTCCACCTGGAGAGGGTAGATTTCCAGTGGGTGATACAGGAGGAGAGTCAGACAGTGTCATAATTCCTGGTGATAGAACTGTTCAAGATCTAATTTCTGAAAAGCTTCCAGATCTTACCTTAGATGCTCAGTCACTGGCACCAAGCTGTGTTACACGTATTAGTGAGTATGATAATGTAGGAGGGCATGGTAGTGTTCGAGGAGAGGATCATCATGTTCAACACCAGAGACAACAGCATCACAAGACCTCACGTAACATTCCTCTTGAAGAGCGCCTTCATCCACCTCTTCCTACCCATTATTTCCCTTCAACTGTGAGTGATTCAGGTACAGAGTTCTCAGAACCGTGGGATTCACGTAAGTGGGAATCAATAATGCACTTTGAAGATGATTCATCAGTTGACCAGTATCCACGTAGCTTAACAGAAACTCCAGCTTTGCATCCCAATACTCTTGAAGACTCAGATATGGGTGGTGCTGGAGTTACAGATACAGACTCTTTTGTACATGTGACTGGAGAATCCGTGGCTGTAAGTGATGATGAGACTGTTTCAATCTCAGGGACTCCTACCTTGTCCCTTGCACATGCCCACAACCTCGATACACAGCAGCGCTCTAGAATTAGTAAGTACCTAGAATGAAATGGCTTTCTAGTGACTTTTTAAATGTGCTTAATACTAAAAAGCTCTATTCACATGTGAAATTTTGAAGGTATCCAAGCAATTTGTAAAGAAAACAAAGAAATATGACTAGTCACAGAACAGTGTGTTTGCCTTGCTTTAGGGTGTGCCAAAAGTTTGATACATATTTAGTATTTTTGTTATTCAAAATATTTGTAATGAAGTACAATTCTCTACCTTTCAGTGTCTCCCCAACTCTTAGCTCTACGCCACCGTCAGGATGCTGAGAATGGCGTTGCTGTCAAAGCATATGCAATGGATTTGGGGAGAGACACATCAACAACCTTCAGCAGGGCTGTCAGCAATTTTATTACTTGCACTTTGGAGAGCCCCGAGCGAGACCCTGCCATTGTTACACGTAATGTTCGTCAGTTTATGTCTGGGATGAAGAATTATTTGGTCACAAGTGGTGAGAAGGAATTTGAAGCAATAGTGAAGAAACAGCGAAGTAATGTAAGTTCTCTATTAGATAAAGTTTGTTTATATAAGGGTCGCTTAGGATTATCTTGAGTTGAATTGAATGAAGCAATGTAGATAAAGTAACAATAAAAGGAGGAAATGGCTTCTGGTTCCCCACTCCTGCTCCTTTGATTGCCTTTTACAGTATACAGGAGATATGTGGCTATTTTCTTATTACCCTGTTCCTAGGGGTAAAGAAAACTTGTGATTAAGGATAAAAAATTTTTTTTAAGTATTACCAAGTGAAAGAATACTGGGAAGAGAGAAATGGGGGAAGAAAGCATGGAATGGTGTATGCAAGAAAGGCATATAAGGACAGGAATAAATGGAGACCCTTTTGCTGTAGCCACTACAGTAGGAGTTCCTGGAGGAAACTGGCATCAGATATATAGATAGAAGTGTTATTACATTGTTATGTAGGCGTTTTTTGCATTGAGTTTTAGAAACCAGATTAGTGAAGTAATCATGACTTGCTTGTAGTGAAAATGAGTAAAGATATTCTAAAAATATATGTATGCAGAGGAAAGTAGGAAAATATTTAGATTTCTAGATATCAGAGGAATAGTACAAGAGGGAAAAATCACCATAGAGAGTACAAAGAAATTCCTCATTAGTTAGAAATTTACAAAATTGTGATTTGTAAGTAAGCAAAATATTTGATTTATCATATTTTTTCATAAGTAAAGCAAATAGGTTCCCAGGTTATTGAAAGCTTGTTTAGACTTCCTTATTCTGATACAGTAGATTGCAGGGCCTACTCATCGCTCATATGTTATTTCCTTGTGTTAGTTTGTATTTATACTAGGTGTGGTAGCTGTTGTGCATGATTGCTCTTGCTAAACCACATACATATTCACTGGAATATTGGTGCATTATGGTGTCAGTTTGTAGGGAGAAACTAGTGAAGACCCCAATGTATATTCTTTGAAGATATAAAATGAATTGTTACATGATAGGATTTGGAGGAAAAATTAGTAGTGAAAAAGTGAATACCTAGACACAATATTTATTGCAAGCGGACAGGGCTTAGAATGTTACAAACGCTACTACAGCTTGTACAGTGTGAAGTTTACAGGCAATACTATGAGCACAGAAGTTGATACTACCAAAGAGATCAAAGGGGAGTTAGCAGGAATCATTGATAAGGGTGGATACAGTTCAGAACTATTGTTTAATGCAGATGAACTAGGCTGTAATTTAAACACCTGGCCTGTTACACCTTAACTTAGGATGAGTGTTCTGCACAATGTTTCAAGACCTCAAAAAACCTGACTTTTCTGTTGCTCTATTACATTGGGAGACTTCAAGATCAATGATGATTTACCACGATGCTTGCCTATATAATCTGAATGGAAGCCAGATGTCACACCTGCCAGTTGTCTGGAAGTGCTACAAGAGTGTTTGGATCAGGTGTGTCGTTCTTGACAATTTGTTTGTGGATTATTTCATCCCTGTGGTGAAGACTTATTGCGATGAGGAAAACTTTGATGTGCCAGCATTACTCCTTGCTAATGAATCATTAAGCCACTCCACCTACCTCATAAAGTACCCATCCCACAAGTTTTTGAGTAAAAAATTGAAAAAAGTAAGATATGTGCCATATTTTCAAGATAGTCAAAGATGATCTAACTGTGATACAGTCAAAGATGATTTAACTGTGATACCTCTCTGAAATATTCTCTAGGCCCTCCACTACATCTTAAAGCAGCTGTTCAAGATGATGGAGGACAACATTGGCACATTGGTGAACCAGTACTGGTGCAGCTGTAGCATCAAGAAGGCTTTGCAATGTATTGTTGAGTCGTTGTCTGTCATTGATCAGAAGACCCTGGGTAATTCCTACCTCACTTCATTCCCAACTTTGTGAGTTTTCCTGACCTTGACAAATAAGTCATGGATATTTTAGCATCTGCTCAGAGTCATTGTAGGGAGGGCTTTGAAGGCATGACCAATGATAATGCCAGCGGCAGTCTCCTCCCAAACAAGTTAGAGACAAACCCCAGCCTTCTGCCACTTTAGTTTGTGTCAGGGCAGGACATGATTTGCTGTTTGAAGGTAAACCTGAAAGCTTACTTTCTTTGCCTCCATGCTATCACCAACAGTCCCCTAGAACACAGTGAGAGATCTCAAGATTTGAGACCTGACAGACACTACTACCACCTTGCAGCCAGATGGCACGATGCATGAGAAAATACACTTAATTTTAGTGTTTTGCAAAGAGTATTGTTACTTTTTTGTAAAATATAGTTGACCATGCACTTAATGAAAAATGGATTTGAAGTGAAAATTTGGATTGATTGTGGCTGATGCCAGAAGCACCTCAGTTTTCTTATATGTTTGCTTTGAAAGTTAAAAATTTTGAATGTTACAGGAGTGTTTTCAAATGCATCCTTATTAGATTGCAAGGGATATCAAAAACAGTTTGAGAACTAAGTTGACCTCATATAGTCTGTATTGAGGTGGTCAAAGAAAATAATCACTTGGAAAATACTGCTTTTTTCAGGACCATTAAAGGCAACCATTTATTTTTTATTTCTTATATGCAAGATTAAATTTTCTTGGGGTTTTATTGGACTTCACCTACTCGAGGATACACTGCAATTGAAAAGTCAACTTTGATGCAGCTGTATCTTTGAGAGTCAGTCTTGTCAGAGAACCTTTGACTCCAAAGGAGTCCCCATTTCCCAGAATTGGAAGTAGTACAGTGTGACTCTTTCTCAGTCAGAGGTCTTACAGCAATTATATGTAAATGATTGTTTTTTGTTCATGTTAACACTTTTAATTTCTCTCTTAACAGCTAAAAGCTACAGAGTTCCTTAACCTGGATGCCATCTTGGAAGATGTTCTGGTTCGACTTGTGCTTCGTCCTCTGTGGACTCACATAAATAAACTTTTTGTGGAGGCATATACAGCAAATGGCTCAATCCAGTTACTTGCTATCAATATGAAATACACGAGGTCACAGCCATACATTCGTCTTGGAATAAGGGTGAGTAGCTACAAAACCTAGTTGCCCTTTCCAGGTCAGCAAGTTACTTCATTGTATCTCTTTTGTACAATTTCTTCTACTGTAAAGAATTGTTTCAGTGAATTTGGTAAAAGCAGGATTTTTTTTCTGTATTTTTAACAACCTTTTCAAAAGATGGGACTGTAGAACAGAGTTATCCCTTTTCATATACATTCCAAGAGACCTAGGTTTGATCTCAGCATCCAGGAAGGTGCTGTCACTGAAGTGTACAGAACTGGTCAATGCTTCAAGATGCCAGTACATGCTCTAGAATTTTAGTAGCATGCTATCCACATTCTGAACTGTCTGTTGCCACAAACTTGGGCATCACCAAAACCTGTGTACTAAACTCATGACATATATGAAGTTCTTTAGTGTATGGTAAGAAGCTAAAGGATTTTGCCCAGTTGAATCACCACAGGTTCTAGATGAAACTTCTTCCCCATTAAAGAATTTAGTTGAATCCAAATTAGCTGAATAGGGGACCTGCTCCTTGAATTAGCAGAATTTTGTTTGTCCAGTATAACTTTTTTACCTTTTTTTAAACCTTCTTGTTCATGCCCCTAGTAGAGATCCTGTTTTGATTTCATGTAAATCTTCATTATAGGAAAGTTACAGTACTTGGTTATCCGTCTCGCAAGAAGGCACATAATATCGCAGATCATCCGTAAAAGTCTGATTGGGTAAAGCTGTAAGTTTATGGGATCCTTGTTCCTGTCAGATATCAAATTTGAATTTACTTGTTCCATGTAAGTAGAACTCTTATGCATCTGGCAATACCCCCCAGGCTTGGCTCAGCCATCAGTTGCCTCTAAGATGGGAGAGGAAAGACTCCATCTCAACAGACAATTAGATCCTAGATCTTTTGGATTAGGATCTTTCTGCAGAAATTTATAGTCATTATTGCTCCACTGTTTGTTTCATATCTTTATGCATGCAGTAGGTAGGAGTCGGAAACAATTGTCATTTTCCATAGTCATGTGTATTGTATGATTAATGAAAAAATCATTAACATTTCCTTTCTATTGGATGCACTCAGAGCATCAAACCAAATCGCAACCATTAAGTTGTCATGATTTACATGTGTCATCACAGTAGAAAATGCCAAAAATTGGTGCCTCAATTATTGGTATGAGATTGCATTGTAGATGCTTTTAGGCTTCCTATGTTATAGCATGGATGGAGCCAGCCAATAGCCATGAGCACAGGAACAGTGTTTGCCATATAATTTGTGAATGATATGGTAAATTACATTATTTTTATAGGTTTTGTCTACACAGAACTCTTCAGTAGGTTATTACCCAACCCATGAACAAATAATTATTGAGATATTCACAAAAATGTTATAGAAAAGTTGAACAGTTAGCAAGCACCAGAACTTGCTAACTCGTGAGCTCTGGAATTTATTCCTTACCTTGTACTCTTTAAAGGGTACAGTGAATTATATTTTTTCTTAACACTTCATTTCAGTCAATTGTTACCGAACTCATGAGCCAATGATTTTGATGATTACAAAAATAACAGAAATTTGCTGGCAGAAATGGAACAGCCAGTGAGTGCAGGAATGTATTGTTTAGTTTCTGTTGTGTAGATAATATGGTAATTTGTTTTATATATATTATTTTATACACAAATCACTTAATTATGCTATCAGACTTGAACTAATGATTATTTAGATATTCATAAAAATGGCAGAGAAAATAAAGAAATGAATTGAGAATGAGTTATCTCCCTTTCTGATATGCAGTGAGGCGTGAAATATTGCAAGACCCATATGACTCAAAGTTTTAGGGAATACAGAATCTACTAGAAAAAGTTATGATACTCAGTGACATGAAGTTTAATTGATTTAGATTAAAATCTCTGTTCTCAAATAATGCTGTTGTCCCATCTAGAGGGTTGAAGACTTCAGATGCTTGGCAAGCTCCCTTTTTATGCCAAAATCAGTATGCTCATGGCTCTAGTAATTTTAACTGAAAAAGATCTGTAGGTAAACTGGAATTTTCAGTAAGAAATATGTTATATCCAACACTTTTCAGCATCCTTTCCTCTGATTCTGAAGGGTAATTGATAAAAGCTTCAGTACAAACTTATAGATGGATTTGACCTCTCTTTACAATTCTGAATCTTTTAGTTGGAGTAATGGTCCATGGGCATAGAAACTAGGACCATCATACCCTATTTCAGCCATCTAGATATGTTAGATCAATTAAGTGACTCTACACAGTTGAAGGTAACATTTAGTATATGTATCCTTCTGAAGGGGAGATATTAAGTTCTGTTTATTGTTTACCTGATTTCACATAAAAGAGTGAACTAGGCCTGACATAAGCAGATGTTAATATTAATCACTGTACAGTACTTTGTCATTTCTTTTAATTGGTTTATCTGCATTGGTATTTCAAGGAACAAGATTTTGTGAACATGTTTCTTGACAGTACCTGTTAAACATATTTATCTTAATGAAGATCTATTTAGTAATTGGTTGTGTTCGCAAGTAGTTGCCTCTTTGAATAATTTCTAATTTCCCCGTTTGGTTGTAACTAAACTTATGATTCCTGCATTTGGCAATTAAGATCTTCAAAGAAAATTAGGATATACAAATACACCTTTTAATATTCAGATACTGCTTTTAATATTCAGATACTGGTGGAGCTTTTATAAGGAATGTTGGCATCAAACAACCCATTTAAGCTTTAAATCACTGGTGTTGTTAAACTCTAAGGATAAACTGCCTGTTTCTTTCATGCCATGCCATCTCATGCACACAACACTAGAAATGACTAAAGGACATTAACCATAAACCTATTTTAATGCAAAGGTTACCTTTACTCTCCACTTACAAGGGTTTTGTGATCATGCAGTGACTGATCACAAATTCACATGAATGAGGTAGCAAATGGTAAGAAGGGAAGAGAAGTTATGTTTTGGAGTTCATTGGCTTATCTGATCCATTTCCTTACTTACCAAAGGAAACATCCTGATAACCTGTCAATATGGTCATATTCAGGGTGCATTTGGAAATTACTCAAGTTCTGTCCTGAATTGATAAAACAGACAAAAAGATCTGACCTGAATCAACTACGATTCTCTTTAAATCATTTAAAATTTATGTAGATTTAACACGAATTTTTTTTTTCATACGAATATGATTATACCAACTAATCTGTTATCTGTTTCCCAGCCTGAGTTGTCACCACCAAGTGGAAATTCTCTCGAAAACATTCGTAATCTCTTAACAAGAATGCAGAAAGTGTATGCCCCAAGAGAAAAACTGGAATTTCTCTTGGCTACCATCTCGCACATTTATCAAGCTGTGAGTACTGTATTTTAGGGTTCATGAATTTGATACTAAAGGAGGTATGGTGTAATTCTGGAGATGTGATGTTTATTGCAAGTACCCAAGTAAGTAATCCATTACAATTTTGTGATGACTTGGAATTGGGAGATTTGGTGATTTTTGTTTAAGTTATGAATATTACCAAAAGAATTGAGTGTTAATTCAACTGTTTCACTGTTCATATGTAATTATAGACAAAATAAATGTAGGTGGAAAAAAGATCCTTTTTTGGTTCATATTGTAATTGTGCTGTCCAGTTAGTCAGTAATGTATAAATTTTCCTTTGCCATCACACCTTATACATTTATTGATTTCACAGAACATCAGAGTAAATATGAAGGATGCAAACTTTTCTTTCCCCCCTGTTTTCTGTCCTACAAATATGAGAAATTCTCTGGGATGTTCTTAGAGAAACAGGGCAAGGACATTCCATCCATTATTCTTTCTGATGAGGATGAACAGTCTTTCCACAACCTGTGCTGTCTTCCTAACTGTGGTAGGGGCAGCCTACCTTTAGTTAATCAGGGATGAGATCATCAACTTGCTCACTTGGCCACCTGACAGTGTAGAATTCTCAAGGATTATGCGCTAACAAGACATCTTTTTCTTTATATGTTGAAGGCTCCAGTCACAGACAGAAGCCCACTTCAAGGCTGGGCCTTGATTGAAATACAGAGAGGATTATGAAAAGGAAAAAGAAGAGACAGGGAAAAGTAGTATTTATGAATTTTGGAGGATGTGAAAAAAACCTCTTTTAGAATGTGCCTGTTCATAGTTATTTTGAAAAACTTGAGAAGGTAGAGAATTCCAAAGCTTCATGGTGTAGTGAAAGAAACAGTTATCAAAACGGCCTACCCTTGAGTTCCCAGCAGCCACACAGTGATCATGTGATGCTGCAGCTTGCTGAGTATTGCGTGGTCTAGCTAGTGGTAGAGGCACAGAAGCAGCTAGACTGGCTTTATCCATCCCATGCTTGAGTATCCCTTGCCTGCTTCTTTTTCTTTTTCATACATATATATTTTTTAATTTATCAAGCAAATGGATGATGTGAAAGTTTTAGGATACTTATATATTTATACTATACTGTAAGTGAAAAGTCACCTTTAGCATGTTTTTTTTATCTTCAGCTGATGAAATAGAGTACAGTCTTATCAAAGAACTTCATGGTTTAAAGGAGTCCATCCTGTCCCTACTAGTGAGTGTAGTGCAGCCTTGTAGCTGCAGGAGCCCTTGGTTAGGGGTCTAAGGTTTATCGCT
Source organism: Panulirus guttatus (assembly GCA_032361385.1). Lineage (NCBI taxonomy): Eukaryota > Metazoa > Arthropoda > Malacostraca > Decapoda > Palinuridae > Panulirus > Panulirus guttatus. The sequence continues at coordinate 2,450 of JAUUDW010143924.1, read as the reverse complement.
TCAGGACCCAATTGTTGGAAGTATACCCACCATTGGGACCTGAAGCTATAAACCCTAATTTACCTCTATGACTTATCCAAATCATTCTTACCCCTTCCCCTTTGGCTTTGTTTTTCTTGGAACTAGAACATCCAGGTGTGTCTCCTCAGACATATGTATATGTATTTTTTTTATACTTATTTGCTGTTTCCCACGTTTGTGAGGTGGCACCAGGAACAGATGAAGAAGTAGCCTCATTTGCTCACATCCAATTTAGTGGTCATGTTTAATACACAGCCAGGACCCACAGACCTCTCCATGCTTTCTCTTGACCACTAAATTTGCTGTGGTTCAGTCCATTGATGGCACCTTGTACTTTGTTTACCACATTGCTCCAGTTCACTCTATCCTGTGCACACCTTACATCCTCTTGCATGTTCAGGTGCCAAGCACTCAAAACCATTTCCTCAACATCCTTACATCTCCAATTCAGTCTTCCCTGTTCCTTGTCACCTTCACTTCAGACACTTGTGCTCTTTTTGGCAACATCTCACTCATCCTCCCCATATGTCCAAACCATATTAGTTTACTTTCTTCAGCTATCTTAACCATGCTCTTATTGTCACCCCTTTCTCTTACCATATCATTTCTCATTTGATAAACCCTCCTCACACCACATATTGTCACCAAACCATTCATTTCCCACACATTCACCCTCTTGTGTACTTTCACGTTGAGAGGCCACACCTTACATCTACACAACACCGTTGGGACTATTATACCAATAAAGAATCCCATCATTTTCCTCACCGACAGTGACCTGTATTTCCACACACTACTCATTCCGGCCAGGACATTAGCCTTCTCCAACACATACCCTATGACTTACCAATAGTAGCAGGTGGCTTAAGGTTATAAGAAAACATTTCAGCATTAAAATGCTGGTTGCATCCTGCCAATTGCAAGCAGCCAGTCATTAGTGATATATTGCTGCTAATCCTGTGTAAGGTCTTTGACAAACACACACACACGCACACAAGAAAAGAAAAAATGAATAGTAATGCTCTAGATAAGGTGATTTGATGTAATTCCTTTGGTAATTTACTTTACTGTAGACTGCATTGTGACAGGAGGCATGATGGCCATGTATGAGCCATTGGAGGATATGGTGACCCTGTAACCATTCTCCCTCTTTTATAGTAGCAAGAGGAGCCTACATTGGACTTTAATTTTCTGGTGAATACAGTATATAAAGAACTTTATAACATTATATAGGTCTACTTACTCACAAATATTATGTGCATGATAATCTGCATAGCACAGTTATGTGAGTATTGCAGTAAGATATTTCTATTAAACTGCAATCTGTTCTGTGAAGGAAGGAGGTAGGGTTTATGTTAGCATTAACAATATAGGGATTGATGATCCATTAACTTGCCTGGAGAGGCACCCCTCCCCCCATTTAATTGATAATTTGGCTTTACCCTGCTTACAGACCTTTCCATTGGAACAGTTAAGTGAGCAACTCCTGTACCAACTACTACATATGGTTTGATGCTCCTTTTGTGAATTCTGAGCTGTTGGTTGGCCAGGAGTGAGTAGGTCAGTGATATGATTTTTGTGGTGATCTCTAATTGGCCAAAAGCAAGACCAAAATGACCAAGCTACCACTACCATCATTCGACAGATTGCAAAATGATTAGTCTCTAATTGGCCAAAAGCAGAACCAATATGATCAAGTTACCACTACCATCATTCGACAGATTGCTAAATGATTAGTCGCCCTTACTGTCATTTGACAGATAGCAAAGGATGGACAAAACTATTACATCCTCAACAGAAACAGCGAAGGCTGGAATGTCCTAACCCTATATTTCCAAGAGAATCTCTTATCTTTGCAGGACACTGCTTCAGATAGAAATGTTTTTTTAGTTATTAAAACCAACACTTTTCTTTCTCCTCTATTAGATGTATGAAAATGGCGACACTGCTGGTTCAGGAGATGCTGATGACCTTGTTCCAATGATTATGTGGGTACTGAGTCATTCAGGCATGGTGTCTGCAGAGGTGGAAGCAGACTACATGTGGGGCTTGCTTCTGCCCAGTGCTTCATCTGGTGAAGCTTCTTATTACCTTGAAGCTTTTCATTCTGCCATCCATGCACTGAAGAATCTTTCGCCATCTCCCGAGTCTTCACCAGGAAATAGTCTTGATTCTGTTAAACAGGTATAGTATGGCATTTTCAGAGAAATCATTATATCTCCTTTTCATGATTTTTACATATGTTATAACAGATGTATTGTGATATTGATTTTGAAAATCCTAGTTGAAATAATGCATTAAAATTTTCAGTTCTTGTAATGTGAATTTGTATGTAGCATATATGGATCTGGGGAAGGCATACGATAGGGTTGACAGAGAGGCTTTGTGGAAGGTCTTAAGAATATATGGTGTGGGAGGTAAACTGCTGG
>JAUUDW010143594.1:0-15075 GCA_032361385.1 Panulirus guttatus | reverse complement strand
CACACACACACACACACACACACACACACACACACACACACACACACACAGACTAGAATGACAGGGTATGGTCAATGCAGACAGCATACATAAACTTAAAAATTGTAAGATAGTAGAGAATGCTTATGGAATGGAACCCTTCGAATTTCAAACTTTCTTCTCGCAGAAAATAAACAGATAATTGCAAACGAGTAATTACCCACACACATGTGAACGGAACCTTTTCGAAATCTGTTGAGGGCACCAGTGGCGTGCTACAGATAACTGTTTTGAGACCATTGCTCTTCTTAGACTGAAGGACTGGACTCCACCTTAGTATGTTTGGGAATGATGCCAAACTCGTAAGGAAGGTTGAGAATGAGGAATGCATCAAACTACAAGGTGACCTCGACAAACTTCAAAGTTGGTCTGATACATGATTAATGAAATTCATTCCGAACAAATGTATCTAAGGTGATGATTATAGGACCCAGCGTGGTATAACCTACAGGAATTTTTGTCTGAAAAGGACTTGTCAATAGACATGTCGCCAAAGTCCCACCTAGGAAGGCAAGCTGCCTACTGGCAAATATTATACTATCCTTTAAATCTATGGATAAGGGAATATTTAGCTAGGTGTTTGCATACTACATTAGGCCAAAATTGTAATATGCTTCTCAGGTTTGGTCACCGCACTTAAAGTAGCACAAACAGTTGATAGAGACGGCCTAGAGGAAGGCAGCAAGGACAGTTGCAGAATCAACACAGATGAATTAAGAGAAAGGCTAGAAACTTTATATTTTGCCTACCATGGAGGAGAAAATAGTAAGGGGTGACCTGAACGCAGCTTTCAAGTTAGTAAACCAGCTTGATGCCGATGGCAGTGAGCAGTTCTTCGAACGATACAAATATAGAACAACAAGAGTTCATAACTTGAAATTGATAAAGAAACGTTTTGAATATAATACCAATCAATGCTGTTACAGCACAGGAGTTATGGAAGAACAGATGTAAATGAATGATACAATTGTGAATGCGGACAACATATGAAAGTTTAAAAAGTTATAGGAAATTAAAGAATGTCTAAGAGACGGGGCAATACAAGTAGGTAACTACAGTTAGACTATTTTGCAAACATACGCACACACACACACACACACACACACACACACACACACACACACACAATAAGTCTGCGCTCCACGGAGAAACAGGATAAGTTTGGCTCCTTTGAGATGGATAAGTCCTCGACGACACTGCACTCAATTCCGTTTACTGCAATCTCTCATATCCTGTTCTTAGGCGGGTCTGCAGACAGCTTGCACTGACACATATTTGTCTCTTTATCGACAGCATATGTACAGAAGAGGGCGAAACTAACACTGTGGAGACGACATAGCATTATATTCTACCTTTGCGGTATGTTAGATCCTCCGTATAAGAATATAGGAGTTGCTGCTTCTAAATCAATTTTCTTTTTTTATCGTAATGAAACAAAAGTGGTAAAAAACAGGAATTTGTGATAGCTATTGCAAGAAAAACTTACAGGTGTTTAACTTAACTTCCGCCGTGAAGCACCGTGATAACACGAATGCCATCTTTACCGGTATCACTTGAGTGCATTTTTGAACACAGCGTTATTGCTCTTAAACACGACGGCACGACCCATGAACTCGACGGTACGACCTCTGCATATGACTGACGATCCAGGGTCAAGGTCAAACACCAGGCCCACACACCCAAGGATCGTACCCTTAAGCTCACTTGTCGTACCCCGTCTTGCTCATCTATCGTAGCGTCGTGTTCGTCTATAGTATCTCGTGCTCATCTATCGTAGCGTCATGTTTGTCTATCGTAGCGTCGTTTAGTCTATCGTGCCTCGTGCATATCTATCGTAGCGTCGTGCTCGTCTATCGTACAGTTGTCCTCAAGGGGTTACGAGATACACATGCTTCGCTTTAATAATCTCTGACATGAAATGTAATCATAATGTGACGATATGTTCAGAGATGAGACTGTGGGAGCAAGTGGGAGGGAGCGTGGGGACCTGCCTACATTACTGCAAAGGTCAGGGGGACCTGCGCGAGGTCAGGGGTTTAAGGTTACAGGAGGTCTAGCTTAAGGGAAAAGGATACACACACACACACACACACACACACACACACACACACACTTCAGGAGCCAGCCGCTTCCCAGCCGCGGCAGTAAATCTACCCGTGGAGTCCCACAGGTGCTTAGCCTCCTGGGGCCTTTTGACAGCTGCAGGCGGAAGACGGACGGAGGAGGAGGAGGTGGAGTGTTGGTGATGGAGGAGAGAGAGAGAGAGAGAGAGAGAAGAGGAGGAAGAAGATGACGAAGAGGAAGGACCTGCATAAGAGGTTCTTCAGGGGTGATGATCCAACAGCAAACCCAAGGTAGGTATGCTGAGGACTAAGGTATCAGACGAGCCCTGACATTGACGTGTGATGTGTACCCTTCTCCTGAGGAAGCGTTTTGTCAACACTTCGTACACACACGCAAGAGTCAAGAAGACAATACATATACACACACACATACTCACACACCTGCCTTAATTCAACAAGCCGTTCTGTATTTATCTATCCTATTGAAACATCTTTTTTCTTTATTTATACTATACTCGCCTCTCTTGCCTTATGTTCCCAATTTTAGAAAAAGCGTTTAAATGAACGAAAATTTTTGGCCCCCATCCCCACTCCAGACCCTTTTCTTCGCCTTCTGCGACACACAGGAGATACGAGGACAGTATTATTTCTCCACCATCTTCGTGCAATAATCACAGTAACACAAAAAAAACACCGAAAGTACTGGGCAATGTGAGGTGACATACCATGGGTCCATACCTGCACAACCAACGCCTGTCGCACTCCCTTGTCCCTCAACAACAGGCCTCCCTCTCTTTCTTGCCTCATACTCACCCGCAGTCGCATAACTTTACACACTCAAGGCTGTCGAGCGCCTGTAATGCCTGGCCCACGCCACAGCAAGTGGGCTGGTGAATAACGAGATCATACTAACTAACCAACATACATTGATCCATCTCCATACCTCCTCCGCCTCCGGCGTCTCTACCTTCTGCTACTGAAGGCCCGTCAAAATCTAACATTGTCTCAGCCCCAGCAATACACACACACACACAATCAGGCCCATCTCCGCTAAATCCTCCTTCGGCGTCTCGTCTGAACACTCCTCAGGTTCATCTCCATATCTCCTCCTCCTCCATCTCCGTCTCAAACCTCTCTCTCATCAGTTGACTTCTCAGTACCTGTATATCCACAGCAACCCCTCACCTTCTGGATCCCATCATTCCTCGCCTCTCCTCTCCTCTTTTCTCCTTTCCTCTCCTTCGCCCTCTTCAGGGCTCTGCGCACAAGTATTCCAATATCCGGTCTATCTTTCATTAAGGAAGATATGCCATAAATCAGGGAGAGACAATTATGTCTGTCCGTCTGCTTCCGGCCGAGGCTGACGCAGCAATGCAGGTGACCATCAGAGGTGATGCTGCGGTAAAGGTGATCACTAGAAGTGACACAGCAACACTATGGGACCATCAAAGATTACACAGCAATAATGGTGGCCACGAAGGGTGACACAGCAACACATGGGAATAACAAGGGAGATGCAGCAGTGAAGCATAAGAGATAACATAGTAACACAAGTCAGCATCAGAGGTGTTGCTGCAAACAAGTAACCATTACTCATGACGTAGCAATACAAGCGAGTGTTGCGAGAGACAAAACAGCTCATATAAAGATGGATAATGACCCAGTAAAATGACTAGGCCTTAAGAAGCATAGGTGACGACTAGGAGGGACACAGGAACACAGGTGACAATATAGTGTGGCACAGTTGCACTAGTGAGGTGAAAAAATGCTATCGATGGCGAATGTGGCTGGGCCGGCTGAGTTGTGACACGGCCGTAGTATAAACCAAAGAAAGAAATGGCGGGTGTTGGTGCTAGCGGCTGTGGTGGGGTAGGTCAAGTGTGCTAGTAGCAACAGCTATGGTAAGGCAGGTCAGGTGTGCTGGCGAAGGGTAGTGATGGGAGTAAATGGGGGACCATGGGAAGGTTAGGCAACAGGAAACCTAATGGTCCATAACGAGGTTATCAGCCATCTAGCCTATCTGATGGAAGAAACAGGATAGTAAACCGGAAGACACTGTAGTGAGGTGAGGTGTAGTGCTGGGAGCGTCATGAGGTAGAATGTGGTGATGAGAAAGTCGTGAGGTTGTGGTGCTTGAGAGTGTGGCAAGTTAGGGTGTGGCGCTGGGAGCGTGGTGAGGTTAGGATATGGTGCTGAAAGCATGACGATGTGTGGTGGTGGGAGCATGGTGAGGTCAGACGCGGTGCTGGGAGAGTAATGAGGCAAGTGTGGTACTGGATGCTTAATGAGGCATGGTGTGACGCCGAGAGCGTGCTGAGGGTAAGGTCTGGTGCTGGGAGCATAATGTAGGTAAGGTATGATTCCGGGAGCGTGGTCATGCTATGATGAGACCAACATTTTTGGGTGGTTCTATCGTCATGCCGCAGGAAAGAGGCAATTAATGGGCCATTCTGGTCTGCTTCTGCATAACCCACGCAGATGACCCTAATCGAGAGCTGACGGCAACGGTAATTTAATACTAATTGAATCAAGCCAGGAGACAGAGGGGCGCGGGAGGGTCTGTGGTGAGTTCAGTGTGTGTGTGTGTGTGTGTGTGTGTATACACATATATAAACACACAGGAGTAAAAATATGGTACTTATGTACAACATTAAGAAACGGGGCATCACAAGCATAATACTCTTCCCCTGGTACGCATACGTGGTAATCACACACACACACACAGAGAGGCACGCACACACACCTTCTTCCCACGACGGACAAGACAATCGTCGTCCAGACTCAGCCAGGGGAGGTGGGGAGGGGTGGCTGGTTGATACAAGACCGTTCCCTGGAGGAGGGAATATCAAGAGACAAACCATCAGTCAGACGGGGCAGCCTCGCAGCGGCGGGGACGAGAGCGGCTCTCGGCTTCCCCTTGATCTCGGGGCAACTCCAACCCGACCTCACCTGGTTCGGGAGGAAATCACCTCCGCGCTCGCTAGATGAGGAACCGGACCGGGGAAACCCCTGGATTATTTAAGCTGGCGGCTCTACTATTAGATACCAGGGGGAGAGGGAGACACGACATGAGAAGAGGGACATCAACGAGAGATTAATATTTTGGGGTCAGGGGTGAAGACGGCTGGTACAGGTATAATGAAATCGCCCATGACATGGCGCAGGGAAAGCAGGCACGCTGCACACAACACGCGGGGAGGCGAATCATGAGAGGATCACAGAGATTCTATGCATAAATTTCCCAGATGATCAGAGAGAACTTAGACGGAGGTTCCTTCCAAGACACGCAACGGGTCGTATCATGGGAAGACATATATGAGTGAAAATGTATCTATAGTAGATAATCACTTTATAAACATTGTGCTGGGGATATGCATGAAACAGACTACTTCCTAGAGATGGCTACGTCAACACTCCTTAGAGACAACTCACTTGTGTCGCTCTGCATGATAGTCAGTGCTCTAACGATTTGTCACAGACGAAAAATAACCAAACAGTGAAAATACAGAGCAACATCAACATCTCTAAGGGAAGTGGCACAAAAAGAATGGCAGAGTTAGAAGACGTCAGAGACGCAAACTACAGACATATTCATGACCTGGAAAGGACTGTATAGAACACACTTGGTTCCGAAGGGACCTCAAAACACAGATTCCTGTCATCCATCGATACACACAATAAGAAATTCATGACTTAATACAGCCAATTTTCTTCGTAAACTAGTGTCGTGACACACACACACACACACACACACACACACACACACACACACACACAGAGTCTGCCGGAGGTATATAAATAAGGCACAAAAAATCCATAACCAGCACACCACCCACACGCTCCAGTGAATGAAACCTTCCCTACACATCTGCACACTCTATAACTCCCTCCTCCTCTTTCTTGAGTGTACCTTTCCTGTCCTACCAGTTCCTCTTCCCTCTCCTGCCCACCCGATTAGAGGGAAAAGTCAATAATCATACAAGATGGACACAGTTTGACCGGTGTCACCTGGGACAGTCAAAGACCAGATACAAACAAGGTCATGGGACAGTGAAGGACAGGTTGAAATAAGGACACATTAATGGATGATGAGTCTCTGGCAGGAGAGGGTGGGACGGGAATGTGAGGAGATCCCAAGGCAGGGAATACACAATGAAGCCAGATACCAGAAGATTTGATGGTCTAGGAAGGACAGCAGTAGTGTCCTATATTATCAGTCTGTATAGATGGGGCCATGATTGTAAAGTAGAAGGTTCTTCCCCATCCACCGCTATAGAAGGAGACAGGATAGCACAGCAGAAGGCTCCTCCCCACCTAGTACTGTAGACCGAGACAGGATAGCACAGAAGAAGGATCCTCCCCATCCACCACTATAGATGGAAAGTAAAAGTAAAGCAGGAGGCTCCGACTCTCCTTACGGCACATCAGCCGCCAGGGAAACAGCTAGAAGGAACACCACCCAATACGGAGCGAAGTGGGTCACACAAGTTGCTCCAGCGAAGCTTAGGGCAGGTCATGTCAGGGTGAGATATTAATAGCGTCCCGAGAAATGCATAACTTAAACAGACAACTACACAGCGTCCTGTTATGATACATAAACAAGTGCTGTGGCTTTACAAGTGGTGGAAGATGCCTGAACCTGGTGTTTGTGTTTTTGTTAGATATACTTTAAGAAAGAAATTTGCATATGATAGGGCTGATAGATATGCCTCGTGGAAAGTGCTGCGAATGGGAGGAAAGGTGTTAGAAAAGTGAGGAATATTTATCGGAGGAGTAAGATGTGTGTAAGAGCAGGAATGGAAGAAGGTGGGCTGTATCGTTGAGAGTACAGTCTCATCAAAGAACTTTTCACCCCAAGAGAACTTACGTCTCTCTGTCGCTTGAAGTAGGCCCAAAGTAACACTGGGACTGCAGGTCATGAGAGACATGGAACAGATTAAAAGAAACACTGACATGACTGCATTTAATCACTGTCCGACTCGCTACAGATACCAGTAAAAGAGAACATTATGTCATCTCAAAGAGAAAAATAAAAAAAACGGAAAAAATAAATGAAACGAAAATACTATTAACAAACGATATCTGAACAACAGAAACAACCAATTGTCACAATGAGTAACGAGATGTCCTCACAAATTTAAAACAGCACCAAACAAAATATATGTTTTAAGATTTAGTAGTGAGCAACATGGTTTATGGTCTTGTTGAAACTCGTTCATATTAATAAAACGGAGAATTTGAATAAAAGAAATTATCTTTTACCGGGCCCCCGAGAAATCCCGTCGGAGGCAAATGGTTCACGTGCACGTGACAGAAACGAAGGCTGGCCAGGCATAGGAGAATGCTAAATACTGTCAGAAAGAGAGAAAGACTTAGAAACAGTGGCTTACGATGAGAGTAGTGAAAAACTTTAACCTACTGTATTTTCTCAAAATCAAACAAAATAAAAAAAAAAAGACCGAGCCTGTCTTGGACAACTGTACAAAATAAATACTGAGGTAATATGACGACATTAATTACGGAGCGACGTGCAAAATAAACAAGAGATCCGTAACTAAAAATAAACTAAAGCTTAAAGGCGAGGTGTTCGGTAGTAAAGGAATGAGTTTGTATTGCAAACAGAAAATGTAACACTGGGAAAATTTTTTGTAGTTGCCTGAAATAAGAGGATTTTGCCTTTTGGGAACGAACTGAATATATAAGCTTTAAACTGTTACGTTGAAGATTAAGTAGACAAACAGAATTCAGCCTGACTTAACCTCGTCTTATGCTGACGACTCCATTCGAGTTCTGACGACGATGTCACATCGTGGCGACTCTCAACCTCCAGGACATAGTAGGACATCGTTCCTTCCTGGGCAAGACAAGGAAGCTCAGTCATCGGCATGACTCGACCTGACGCGAGTCAGACTCAACACTGTGATGCCCACCTCTCATGTCGCGAGGATTTGATCTCACCTGTTCCATTCACACGGGAAGGTAAGTATCACCAGCATTCCCTCCCTCATCCAGGCATAAGCCCTACTGACTCCAACACACACACACACACACACACACAGAAAGAAGCTATCGCTCTCTCCTCGTCTCACAAACGTGTCCTCACCAAACACAGACACATGGATCGCTCGAAGGTAACATTCCTTGGCCCAGATCAATGCTCACTCTCACTAAAGCGTCCACACTTTACCTCGTGTAACTCCCACTTCACCCACGTCATCAGCTAACACAGGACAACACTCGCTCGTGCTCCCCCCATCAAGACCTCTCATTCTTGACGCAGGACATGTGACTGACCTTGTCCAGTCAGTCCCAGTCTCCGCGAGAATGCATCTCACTTGAGTGTAAACATTTTCCCCATTTCCTTTTAGTCTGGTTCGCGACAACTGGATGAAAAATGAAAAAAAAAAAATACTGTTACGTTCAGAGTTGAATACCTATTCATTTTCAAAGAATTTGATATATTTATGTCGAATCTAACGACGTGTGTCGTAAATGTTTTTTAATGAGTTTAAGCTCATGACGTAAATGCTTTAAAGTTTGTGATGCGTGATGCAAATGTTTTAATGATTTGCGTTTATAACGTAAATGCTTTAAAAGCTCGCAATGTGAGGTTTGCATATCATTTGAAGTTTACATCGTGTGACGTAAATGCTCTAAAAGTATCTGAAAAATTCATGTAAGTCCTGTGAACGCTAATTTGTGGTGTCTTCCAAAATTTTCTTCTCTTGCTAACTTTTTATAAAGTTTATGATAATAGTGTAAATGCCCACGAATGTTTTTATTCTATAATCTATAAGTCATAAAAGTTTAGAATGTGCTGCAAATCCATGAAAACATAATCACAAAATATTGCATCAATAATTATATAAGAAAATGCGTAGCATAAATTCTTAAAGCGCTGTGTTTATAAACTGTAAATGTTGTACATGTAATTGATTACATGATCATGTGATCTTTAATGTAGATATCTATTCGAATTCATGGTGAAGTGTGAATGCTACTGAAGTATGTCCATCGAAATACAAACTACATGTAACTAACTGAACATACAGGAACCTTTTAACTCCAGTATAAACTTCGAAAGCGTATATGCCAGGTACACAAGTATTCATATGTGAAAATATACAACCACATAGGTCTCACTTTCTGACGGTTTCCTTATATAAAACTATTCAGATAAATAGATCACACATCTACGGAAATTTTCCAAATTGGATTGTGGACCAGCAACACCTTTGTAAACATTATGAGGAACAGATGAATTCGAATCTACGTCAAGGGACAGGACGTTTTCACGAGTTTACATGAGAAAGACAGAAAACAGGAGGCCTGATTGGACCACGACTGGGTTGTCTGCATGAAAAAAAAAATCTAACTAGATAAGAAAATGTAATTCCGCTCAGAAATTCTTTTAAGCTATCACCGACTCCCCGCTGCTGCCCATTAGCCTTCTACTGTCCCAGTCCCCGCTGTCGTTTATACAGTTTATTTCTGGCGTTTTCTTAAACAGCTGATGTATATCACTGGACATGACGGCTCCTGGATACTGAAAGTTCAAGTCATACACATGTAATTGCTATCAAATGCGTTTATGTATCGGTTGATTGATCATTTAGGTATTAGGCCTGTACACTACTGGGGTCATTAAGGCCAAGTCTAAGATAACAACCAACTGAAAATTCAGATTTGCTCAAATGACGAAAAAAGAATTCCATGCCGATCATCTCACGAAGTCTTTTAAGTCGCTAAATAATGAGTGCAACCCCCATGTGTTTCCTTAAGGCTGACATTTTTACAGAGTCTGGAGTCTCTGTCGCTGTTACGTTAAAGCAGAGTTGGCAGAGCCTTGTCTTCGCGCCAGCAAAATAATTTCACAGAGTCTGCACGCCGGAAAACGCAAAGCAGCTTTGCTAATTGCCCTTCTGGACAGAATAAAAGTGAGTGCATTTGTGCGAATACATTGGAAGACCTGGAGAGAGAGAGAGAGAGAGAGAGAGAGAGAGAGAGAGAGAGAGAGAGAGAGAGAGAGAGAGAGAGAGAGAGAGAGAGTGGAGATTACGAGACGTGAGATGCAGGAATGTTATTCACCTCCCGTGTGTTGGTCGCGTTACCCTTCTTGAAGATGTTGCATTTGAAGTTGCTTCTCTGTGGCCGCGACATCATTAGGGATGTTGATGTTGTGGCGACTTTGCTTTAAAGCCGTTTGTTGAAAGTGACAAAATGCCGTTGGTGACTGACACTGTTGGTGATGTTGGTGCTGTTGTTGGTGATGAGTATCGCTGATGTCTGTTTTGTTATCGTGTTGGTGTTATAGTTGGTGATGTTGAGAGAGAGGATGATGTGGTTGTCAGCGTGGGCTGAGCCGCAGTTGCCAGTGATGCTATTGTTGGTTGTGATGTTAGAGTTGATCGTGATGGTATTCCTGATGCCACAGGTGATGTTGCTCGTGATGATCACACAACTGATGTAGATGACAATGATTCTGGGATGTTACGGTTGGTGATGTCACTGATGCTATTGGTCTTACTGATGGCGGTGATCTTGCTCATGTTTCTGTTCGATGTTTCCTCCTCAATGATGATGTTGGTGATGATGCTAGAGTTGTGGATGTTGCATTTGCTCCCGATGTTGGACCATCCGTTAGCAAGACAGGATCTGCTGGAGGCGTCCTTCCCTTAGTAGTAAGTTAACTAATGTTCCTCAAAGGCCTTATGATGATCCTACCACTCGGGAGAGTCCTACGGGAGGGATCCCACGCCTCGCGTCCGACGTCTCATATCCTGCCCCTTTACATCTCGCGTCTCCCGTCCCCTCCGGCGTTGCATCTCCCATCTCCTACGTCTCTTACTGGGCCACTCCTTTTAGTTTCTCTCCCTCTCCCCATCTCAATCTTCCCCTACCCTCCCCTCCTTACTCTCAGGTTTAACCCCCCTCCTGTTCCCCCTCCACCTGGTGGTAAATCATAAGACTGTCGCACTTAAAACTTCATTTGCAGATTTCTGTCGTGGCGGCAGCGTGTCGACCAGCCGCTCCCGAGCGTCTACGAGAGTATTGTGAATACAGGATAATGGAATGGAGAATCGACACTGGCAGGATGCAAACACGGCAGGATAAAGCATGACCAGGTTACAGCGATGCACGTCAGGATACAAGGCGGAAGGTTACACCTTGGGCGCTCTATAGGAGCGCAGGATGTCACCCACGGCAGGATACAAGACTTGAGTAAAAACCCATGGGAGATGGTTCTACGCTGTCTCGACCAAAGGCGGGACAATGCTTGAACACAGCAATGTGACCATTTTAAATGTCAGGTCAAAGGTCAGTCCATCGTACCTGAGGGTCATACCGTCGTGCTCAAGGGGCTAAGTCCAATATGAAGGGCGAATGAACACCAAGAAAGGTCGCGGAAAGACGCACAGGAGAAACTGTTGAATGTGATCCCTCCTGCGGCCTGTCAGAGGAACATCACTGCCCCAGGAGAGCTCGGCAGTCCGCGGACAAGGCACGTGGGTAACACGAATCCAGCACATCTCATGTCGGCAGAGGAAGACGAACTCGTTCGCTTGCACCGGCGAAGCTCAGAAAACAGTGAGCCAAGCAAATACCATCGCCGGAAACACTCGCTAAGCCGCTTACCGCATTCAAGGAAGGCTCGTCCCCGTCGCTGCACACGACCCTCACTCCCACACCTAGCACTCGAAATATTCCCCGGGGAAATACTTCAAGCTCCAGCCGGTGTTCTCCTCGTATGCACGATGGCAGTGCGCTGCTGGCGTGACGGATGATGCGAGAAAGTGGAAAGACGTGAAGGAGATCCGACTCATTAAATATGAGGGAGATACTGGGTAGAAACACTGCCAATGACAAAAACATGAAATAAAACAGGTACGACTGTGAGGCTATACTAGGATCCCGTCATGAACCATCTGTTGCGAGTATATATGTACTCGGAATGGCTTCAAATGACTTCCTGTGAGCCACAGAGACGACGAATCATGGAAAGGAAATCTTCCAGTACCGCCCACGTCTTCCTCCGTGTCTACAGTAAGAATCACATGATCAAAAGAGAGTGAGCTCTTCTGACGTCACGAAGCAGCCTGAGGGAAGGTATAGCCCGTAACAGTGACGTCCCTGTGGAAATCCCACGTGTGGCTGGGGCCCTGAGGGGCAGCCTCACACGTGACTACAGATAATAAAATGAATCTTTGATGGGGCAGACCAGGGTCGATAATCCCGTCACCATAAACTCTACGCCGACCATCCATCTCGTTTCACTACCTCTTCTGTTTTGTTTTTAACCAAGAACGACGGCAGTGAGGTTCGTGAGTTCAGAAATTAGAAATTCATTTTCACGCTGAAATATCTACATGTCTCACACAGACAGACTCTTCGATACGTGGATTCAAGCCCACGACCAGAACTGAAACCCACACACCAAGGATTATGTTCACACGCTGTTCACACATACTGGCATGATTTGCTGAGAATCAGTTTCATACATATGCAGTGGGGCTGGGATTCGTATCCTTGCCAGGAAGCATCAGAATTCATTCCGAAGCCTCTTACAGCAACGATTCGGATTCCCGAGTCAGATTCAGGTCATTACGCTACATGTTGAAATGATCGTCCCCACACGTCCGGGCTATATTTCCAACATGCGCAGACCAGGTATACGACATTCAAATTCAGGAGGCTAACTGCCCCCACATGCGCTGTGCAAAAGGCTAACCACATCCACATGCGCAGCACAGAAGGCTAACCACATCCACATGCACAGTACAGAAGGTTAATCACATCCATATGCACAGTATAGAATTCTGGCTAACCGCCTCCACATGCACAGCACTGAAGGCTATCCAGCTCAACATGTACAGTACAGAAGGCTAACCACATAAACATGCACAGCACAGAAGGCTAACCACCTCAACATACACAGCATAGAAGGCTAACCACATCCACTTGCACAGCACTGAAGGCTAACCACATCAACATACACAGTATAGAAGGCTAACCACATCCACTTGCACAGCACTGAAGGCTAACCAGCTCAACATGTACAGTACAGAAGGCTAACCACATACACATACGCAGCACAGAAGGCTAACCACCTCAACATACACAGCAGAGAAGGCTAACCACATCCACCTGCACAGCACTGAAGGCTAACCAGCTCAACGTGTACAGTACAGAAGGCTAACCACATACACATGCACAGCACAGAAGGCTAACCAACTCAACATACACAGCATAGAAGGCTAACCAAATCCACGTGCAAAGTGCAGAAGGCTAACCACATCCAGATGCACAGTGCAGACTAACCATCTCCATATGTACATGAGGCTAAACTCCTCTACATGCATAATACAGGAGGCTTACCACCTCCCCATGAACAATATAAGGGGTTAACGACTTCCACATACCTAATATAGAAGGCAAACCAGACACACATGCAAAACACACGATCTTAACCACCTTCACATGTACAATGCAGAAGGCTAACTATCTCCACATGCACAATATAGTCAGCTAACCACCTCCATACAGATAATACAGGAGGCTAACCACATCCACACGCACCATACAGATGGCTAACCACCTTCACATGCACAATACAAAAGGCTAACTACCTCTTCACGCGCAACACAGGAACCTAACTGCTTCCACCTGAGCAATACAGGAGGCCAACCACCTCCATATGCACGATAAAGGAGGCTAACCATGTTCACATGCACAGTACAGAAGGCTAAGCACCTCTGCATGCACAATACAGGAGGCTAACCACCACATGCATGCAATACGAGGGGGGGGTGTACATTATGCGTCATTCTCTGTCGGTCGGAAACTCACGAAAAAAGGGAAGAAAAATCCTCCTTTACGTTTTCTTTTGTTTTACGCTTATTGGATGAGTGAGGCACCGCAGTGTTGGACACATCAGTAAGATTAACGCTCACAAGACGAACGTAGAGCACGACACAAACAACACTCATACATACGCACACGCGCGCACACACACACAGAGACAGACACAGTTGTGTGTGTGTGTGTGTGTGTGTAAGTTTGTGTGTGTGTTTGTGTGTTTGATTGCTATTCGTGAGGTAGTAAGTGTTCGTCTGCATGAAACCGCTTCGTTATGAATAAAGCGCTGTGATAGAAAATTTGTTAAAAGAAAACTGAGTAGACATGCGACCATTTCCTTCACGATAACGTTGTTCATGTGCCACAAGAGCGGGCAAGCTTAGGTTCAGTGATAGAATGCGAAACTGTGTTCCTGAGGTGGAGTGTGTTTCAGTGTGTGTCTGGTCTCAAGAACCGGCGCCCGGCAACAGACTCTAAGAGGGAACACCAAACGCACTCCTTATGACTAAAAAAATCTTCAGTAATCAGCCGACGAGGACGATTCCTTCACAGAAACGTTACAACCATTAACAGACACCACAGACTCTGAGTTGTACGGCAGAATATATGTAAGTCTGTTGGAACGCTGGTATACGGAATAAACCACGTACAACATCAAACCGTTAGACTTGAGGGACGAGACCCAGTAGTGATGGAAGGTGTGTGTGTGTGTGTGTGTGTGTGTAGATAATGTACAATATCAGTATCAAATCGTGGAATAAGAAGGGACAAAAACTAACATCCTAAAACATGTATGGCATTTATATCACCGTCAGAGGACCACTACGCAAAGTCAGCTGTCACAGCGTATAGAAAGAGGAACGTTTCATAAGAATCATAGAAGCGTATAAAGTTATTCTGAGAAAGTTTTTCACAAGGACATCAGGCCGTAAAACCTAGCGTTCCCAAGCGACACAGTATTTCTCTGCGGTTCTCGATACAGGACTCCCTGGCAAATCCTACGCCACATGAGTACGAAGGCGGAGTCGGGCAGTCATACCCCAACAGCCTCATCCCTCCACGAGTCTTCGGCGCTGGAAGGACCCCGTCCAGAGCCACAGCCTGGAGGAGTGTTGGT
>JAUUDW010143483.1:0-15078 GCA_032361385.1 Panulirus guttatus | reverse complement strand
TATATGGTATGTATTGTTTGCAGTTGCACAGAAAATGTCGAAAATCCCGGGTACATACGAATGGTTCTCATTGCAGACTATGTTACATTACCCTTGGGTATGAAGACCTGGCTCAGACCTTAAGAATCATGTCAGAGGTCACGGCACCACACCCAGGGATCTTACCCTCGTGTCCAAGGAGTTAAAAGTCTCATTACCGTAATGAGTATTAACTAGAACTGCGGAGTGCCAGAGTCGCCACCATTAACAGCCAAGGGGCAATGATCGTATAAGGTCGTGGAGTGGTTTACCGCCAAGATTAGACTGACTGGTCATCTGGAATTTGTAAAGCGCTAGAACCGAATGGGTTGTTGAGCGCCTTTTAGCATGACAGAGATATCTGGAAACCTGAAGTTCAACTAAGAATTAACATGCATGTCCCTTGACCCTGTAAAACCTGAATAAACCTCAATCTGAGAGAGAGAGAGAGAGAGACTCTTCTTTTTCGGCACTTTTCAAAATCCCCATAACGGTTCTGTTCTTAATACATCATGTCTGTGGGCGGGGGATCCTGCTACCGGTGCGTTACACATGACTGCGAGGGACTCGGTAGTTGTGAACAAATGAGGCTATACTTTGTCATCTTTTGGTACCATATCTACCAAAGAGTCCTAAGAAGCATACTGACTGAATATATAATTTCAGGGCTGGAAAATCTTGCATTTCTCAGTTACTTCACCACTACGATAGGATTGATGAAACTCTGGAAAGCAAACAAAATGTGACCAAGGTGTCATAGTAAATGAAATGCACAAGTTGGGAATAACAGGAAAATTTTGAAGATGGATATACAACTTTTGTATCAAATACATCACACGTAAACCGTGCCATTCCACGGTAAAAATCTGTCCCCCAAGGAACTGTAATGGCACCCCTCTCATTCCCCATTCTTATATCTCACATCGATGCAAGCATGAGCTACAGTTTCATATCATCCTTTGTAGATGATACAAGAATAAGTGTGAAAATAACATCAATAAAAGATGCCAAAATGCTACAAAGAGACATTTGAAGTCTTTAATTGGGCAACCGAAAACAACATGCTTTTCAAAGAAGGTAAATTTCAACTCCAGTAAGGGAAAAATGGAGAACTCAAAAACAACACAGAACACCATATCGACACATCATAAACCATATGAATAAAATGGAAGACCTTGGACTGAAAACATCTGACAAGCCAACCTTCAGCGAACACAAAACAACGGTTGCCTCGAGCAGATGGATGGCAGGTTGGATCCTATGAACTATTTAAGACAAGAGAAGAAAAACCAATGATGATAACATTCAAGGTACTAGTCTTTTCATCACCCTATAAGGTGGGCAAACTGCAGATTTACAAAGTGTCCAGAGATTTTTCACAGTCCATATCAATATGTTATAGGAACTAAATCAGTGGAATGGCTAATAAAAACTGAGGCTATGCTCCCTGGAATGCAGACAGGAGAGGTATATCATCTATACCTGGAAAATCATAGAAGGTATGGTTCCCGACCTACATTCAAAAATAACTTTCTACTGGCACGAGAAGCACGGAAGACTTTCCTAAATACTACCTCTGAAATCCAAAGGTGAAAAAAAAAAAAGTGAACATTCTAAATATCCTGGGCCCAGTACCTTTCAAAACTTTGTCATCTACCATCAGATACAGCATGGTAAAGTTCAAGAGTACACTGGAAAAGTTCCTACAAAGTGTACCTGACCAGCAACGATATAGAGGTTTTGTGGGCCTAAGGGTTGCAACTGCCAACAGCTTGGTGGACCAATGAACCAATCCTTCAATGTTGGGGTAAAGACCCATGAAAACTCCAAAAAGGTATCTACTTTTCATGGGTATCAAGCAAAGAGCTTGAAACTCACTGAACAGCTAAGACCTGATTTTCCAAAAGCTGGGAATCCAAGTCCTTAGGGGTCTAAATTTAAATACCTGTGTTTCACGAGACGCACACTTACAACTCCTTAACTTCTACAGCAGCATATATATAGGTTCTTAACATTACCACTGCAACTGTATGTATGAGTTGCCTTACTGGTTTTTCAGTATGCAGAGATGACTTATTGTCACTAGCAAACATAGTTAGCATCAGGAAAAAATAATTCTACATTGTTAGTTAACCATATAAAACAGGGAGGAAAGTATGGTCCTGTCCCTCCCAAGTGCGTTCGCTCATTGCTTTTTGGAATGCAGCCACACATGCTCATCTGAGTAAAATAGTGATTGCCTTTGGGACAATCACGATAGTGGTAGTGATACTGATTACACATGTTGAAAATGATGTTCATCATAACAAGAAAGGGATCTTGAGTATGATATACAGTATACAATAATGAAGTCCCAGAACAAGACTTAGGAGGCATCATGTGTGTATGGCTCAGATCATTATTCTGTGGAGTCTTCAAGGGTTCTTCACCCCCACAGCCCATGTTAGGCCCAAGCTGCTGGAATGAGTTCTTGGTCCACCAAGCTGTTAGAAGCTGCAGCCCTCAGCCCCACATAGCACTCCTCCAACCTGTTCAGTTTGGTAAAATTTGTCGGTACTTGTCCATCACAATCTTCAACTTCTTTCCCATGCTGTTTCTGGTGGTAGAAGGCAAGGTACTGAAGAGTCCTGGGCCCTGGATCTTTAAGGCATTCCCTTCTTTTCATGCCTATGGAACCTTTGGATTTCAGAGGTAGAATATTATAATGACTCCCATGCCTGTCATGCCAAAAGGGAGTTATTTCCGAAAGTAGGTTGGGAACCATACCTTCCAAGATTTTTGAAGTACGGATGATGATATACCTCTCCCATCTGCGCTCCAGGGAGTATAGCCTCAGTGTTTTCGTTGTTCCAGTAATTTAGTTCCTTTACCACATTACATCTCAGGATACTTTCTAAATCCTTAACTTTGTCTGCCTTGTATGGTGATGTCATAACACAGCAACACTACTCAATTCATGAGATTTAGTGTCTTGAATAATATCATTGGTTTTCCTTCCTTTGCCTTAAAGGTACACAGGATCCAGCCTGCCGTCCTTCTGCATGAGGCAACCAATGTTCTGTTGTGTTCTCTGAATGCTAGGTCATTAGACATTATTACTCCAAGTTCTTTCACATCATTCATCGTTTATGTTAGTGTCTGTGTCTATTCGGTATCCCGTGCTGATTTTGTTTCCTTCATTTTCCACATACATGAGGAGATGAAATCTATCTCCATTGAAAAGCATGTTGTTCTCAGTTGCCCAGATAAAGACCTCATTTATGTCTCTGTGTAGCCTTTCAACATTTTCCATTGACATGATTTTCATACTTATTCCTGTCTCATCTGCAATGGATGAATGGAACTGTGGCTCGTCTTTGTGTCAAAGTCAGATATAAGAATGGGAACAGGGGATGCTAGTTCAGTTCCTTGGGGGAGTGACCATTTTACTACTGTGCTGTGAATAACAAAATTTTGTATAGAACTATGAATAATGTATATACCTGAAAACCGTGTAAATCACAATGAATATGTAATTCATCAGAAAATTATAGAAATAAGCCATGCAAAATCCCAGAGGTGCGTAAACATTTTATGTAATCATTATCAATCATTTGCTGGATATCATGTTACAGTTTCTAAAAGTGTTAAGAGTATCATCATTACATGATGAAAACAAATACAAGTGTGGGTTATGCAAACTGTGTGTGTTAGTGGTCGGATGTTGAGGAGATGACATAACCTGTCACACCAGTATCAACAACTTGGTCAGCTCATAACACTCCAGTACATGAATTTTAATGTCTGCACAGGACCAATAAATTATGTTTGATTTCTTTCATAAAACATAAAGCTTTACCACACGCATTCAGTGCAAGGTAAATGAAACAGATGATTCTGTACAACTGTAAATTCATTTTCTATTGGAAGTAATCTTGAATGCTCTGACTAAGGATTTTGAGATATTCTGGTTTTCAGAGGCTGGAAATCTCAAACTGAAAACTCAATCTTTACCATTATAATCATTACAGAACTACTAATGCGTGTGTATGTATATGTATACGCATGTTTATATGTATATGTATGTACTGTGCATATATGTGCATGTATGTATATATGTGTCTATGTGGGGGTTTGAGTCTTTCTTCGTCTGTTTCCTTGTGCTACCTTGCTGACACGGGAAACAGCAATCAAGTATAATAAATATAAATAAATAAATAAATATATTCACATAAACATTAGAGGATTTTATAATTATTTCTGGATGCACTTATGAAGCTGAACTTCAAACAATAGAATCTATATTTACATTGAATAAAAAACAGTCACAGGGGGTAACTCATAGGAAGTAAGTTCACAGGAAGATATGAGCTGCTAAAAAGGATTTAATTTTGAATATTTCAACAGAATGCTGCAGAATATGCAAGCTTCTTGTTTGAATTTTGAACCTAAATGATATGACCTGTAGTGAAAACCAGTTCTGAATTGTAGAACTGAGTTATTGAGAGAGTTCAACCTTTACCTGTGGCCAAATCCTTGATGGGAGTTCCTGGAGGGAACGGACATGAGAGATATAGTTAGATAGATAGATATTAAACCTCTAATTCCCTTGGAATTCTGTCTGTCCATATAGCAGTGCTTTTTGCTGTTTGTGTGAAAAATAGAATTTAAAAATTCTTTATTGTGTGTGATAGTAAAATGCTTGCATTTTGGAGGTACTTCCTTTTTGTACTAGAGATGCTAAGGTTAGAATAAGTGGTCTGCAACATGTACATTCAGTATAAAGTGTATATCTTCAACACTTTACTCCTTTAAGATTAATCAGAAACAATTAAAATTGACATTGTGTAAAATACTTGATTTTTCATTTTCCCTACAGAAATTTTCTATGGCTGGATCTCAGAAGACACGCACCATCAGTATTAACCTGAAGCAAAATAAGGAACATGAGTACAGTGACTATGCCCGTACCTTAAGGGCCAGCCCCAGGATTCCTTTTAAAGCTGATGTGCAACCAAAGGCCTCTGTGCTCAAGCCCTCTCCATCTCCAATCTTAGTGAAGAAGCCATCATTAAAGAAACTCAAAATAGTTGCTTCTTCTGCATCCCCACACTTTAAGAGGGCAAAAAAGGGGAAAGCGGCTTTCTTTTTTAAGTAAAGGTCAAGCCAATAATATATGTTTTTAACTACTGTGTCAATTGTAGAACTGGAGACTGTGTATAAGCTTGTCTGGGGCCCTGAAATGTTTGCTGCTTCGTATCAGATGTCTGATGCTAGAAGTCTAATTTAAGCTAACAGGCAAGCAATTTTCACCCTTTAGTATTTTTCTCTGATGGTGGGCGATAATCATTGTTCAAAACTAAAGGAACTTACCAAGACTCAAAGGACAATTCAACAGGTTAGGCACAAGGATGTGCTTTGATTAGAGTGGGTGTGTGAATATACGGCAGATTTTAATAAATCTGTATCCATCCTGCTAAGTGCTGATGACATCTTTGATTTTCACAATGTGTGTTTATTACAATTACTTTTAGTAGTAATGCTAATAATCTATAAGTGGATGGATCTTTCTTTGTCTGTTTCCTGGCACTACTTTGCTGACGTGGGAAACGGTGATCAAGTATAATAATAATAAATATAATACTCTAATAATAATAAACTTTCATACCAGTTCGCTACTTCTTGTGAACAAAGCAGCGTCAATAACAGATGACTGAGCCTTAAAAGATAAAAAAAATTTTGGTAGGCTTCTTCCTCTGTTCCTTCATTTAGAAAGTACTACAGGACAGGATTTCCAGCTCTTAATTGCCTTCTACAACATACATGGGATATGTGGACAGTATTCTTTTTTCCCAAGGATAAATAATAATAATAATAATATAAGAATAACAATAATGATGCTAATAATCATAAGGTAATAATAATAATATTGATAATGATAATTTATATTTATTATATTAACCACATACCTCCTGCATATTGCAGAAAGTGACTTAGAGGGGCAGGAACATAGGACAGGAAATCCTCTTCTCCACTATTATTCCTTTCCAAGAGAAGGAATACAGGAAGAAGACAAGTGAGTACTTCCTACTCTAAGGCTCGGCCATCTGTTCCAAATGTTATCTCACTGAGGAGGGATATGACAAACAGGAGTGAAAGAAACATATTATTATTATTATTATTATTATTATTATTATTATTGTTATTATTATTATTATTACTACAATTATTTTTTCTTTTATACTTGATCGCCATTTCCTATGTTAGCAAGGTAGTGCCAGGAACAGATGAAGAAAACCAATTTCGCTCACATCCATTCTATAACTGTTGTGTGTAATGCACTAAAACCACAGCTCCCCATCCCCAACCAGGCCCCATAGACCTTTCCATGGTTTACCCCAGCCACTTCACCTGCCCTGGTTCAGTCCCTTGAGAGCACGTTGAACCCTGTACAGTATATTGTTCT
Organism: Panulirus guttatus; assembly: GCA_032361385.1. Classification (NCBI taxonomy): domain Eukaryota; kingdom Metazoa; phylum Arthropoda; class Malacostraca; order Decapoda; family Palinuridae; genus Panulirus; species Panulirus guttatus. The sequence goes on along the minus strand of JAUUDW010143483.1, from coordinate 8,615 downwards.
ATTGTACCTTATCCTGTGCACACTTTTCTCCCTCTTGCATGTTCAGGCTCTGATCTCTTCTTAAAATCTTATTCACTCAGTCCTACCATCTCCAGTTTGTTATTCCCCTTCTTCTTGTTGTCTCCTCTTCGGACACATATATCCTCTTTGTTAACCTTTCCTCAATCATTCTCTCCATATGTCCAAACCATTTCAATACACCCGCTTCAGCTTTCTCAGTCACACTCTTTTAACCATCACACCTCTCTCTTTATTACTTATTACTTTATTGCTTACTTGATCTCTTTTTTGCCTTCCCAGATAACAGTCTCTCTCTTTTCGCACATTCTTCAGTGCTCCTAGAAACTTCACCCACTCACCCACTGTGTGACTCATTTCTGCTTCCATGGTTCCATTCCTGCCACGTCCACTCTCAAGTATCTAATACACTTTACTTCCTCCAATTTTTCCCATTCAAACTCACACCCCAACTATCCTGTCTATCAACCCTGCTAATCCTAATAACCTTCCTTTTACTCACATTTACTCTCATCTTCCTCCTTTTACACACACTAAAACTCAGACATCAGCTTTTCCAGTTGCACGCTTGAATCTGCCACCAGTGTTCTGTAATCAGCAAACAACTGACTCACTCCCAGGCCCCCTTATCCCCTACAGACTACATACCTACCCCTCTCTCCAAGACCCTTGGGATGAGGAGGTATGTGAAGTGAGAGAGTTGTGGCAAGTGGTTTGGTGATGTAAAGTTGTGAAAACCTTATGCAAGATGAAATGTGGCAAAGCAGCTAGTGGATGGTATTGCTGTTGAATTTCTGAAGAAGGAGGGTGACTATGCTGCAGTTTGGTTACTTAGGATTTTAAATGTATTTATGGATCATGGTGAGTTTCCAGAGGACAGTCAAACTGCAAGTATAGTGCTATTGTATAGCACAGAGGGGGACAAAGGTGAGTGTTTGAGATACAGAGGTATTAGTCTGTTGAGCATACCTTTTAAGTGCTGGCATACATATATCCGACTAGGGAAGAACAATGTGGTTTCAGGTGTGGAAGAGCAAGTATGGATTAGTCGTTTGCTTTAAGGAATGTGTGTGAGAGATACTAAGAGAAACAGAAGGATTTGGATGTGGAAATTAAGGATCTGGAGAAAGCACAAGATAGGGTTGATAGAGCTGCTTTTGGGTTAGTGTTTGGAATATATGGTCTGAGAGGAAAGATATTAGAAGCAACGAAGTGTGTTTATCAAGAGAGTAAGATGCGATTAGAGAGGAGGGTGGGGGGTTCCAAGCAAGGGTCGGTCTGCAGTAGAAATGTGTGATGTCACCATAGCTGTTTAATTTGCTTGTGGAGGGAGGTAAATGCAAGGGTCTTGGAGAGAGAGGCAGTTATATTGTCTGTAGGGGGTGAGGGCAGCCTTAGAAGTGAGTCAGTTGTTATTTACTGATTACACATCAATGGTAGCAGATTCAAATGGGAAACTGAAGAAGTTGGTGTCTGAGTTTTGGAAGTGTGTGAAATTTGAGAGTATATGTGAATAAAAGCAAGGTTATTAGGTTTAGCAGTGGAGAGAGACAGGTTAATTGGGATGTGAGTTTGAATGGAGAAATCTTGGAGGAAGCTAAGTGTTTTAGATATCTGAGAGTGGATATGGCAGTCAATGGAACCATGGAAGTGGAGATGAGTCATAGAGTGGGTGAAGAGACAATGATTCTGGGAGCATTAAAGAATGTGAGGAAAGAGAAACCATTATATGGGAGAGCAAAAATTGGTATGTTTGAAGGTACAGTAGTCCTAATAATGTTGTATGGATGCAAGGCATGGGCTATAGATGAAAATATATGGAACAGGATGATTGTATTGGAAATTAAATCTCTGAGGCCTATTTATTGTGTGAGAAGGACTGATCGAGGATGTAATGATAGAATGAGAGAGAGGTTCGGTAATAAGTAGAGTATGGTGTGGAGAGCTAAAAGTGCGCTAAAATGGATTGGACATATGGAGAGATAGAGTGAGGAGAAGTTAACAAAGACAATAAAGGTGTCAAAAGTGGAGGGGCAAGGAGAAGGGGGAGACAAAGTGGAGATGGAAGTATGGAGTGGAAAGGAATTTGAATGCTTGGGGCCTAAACATGCAGGAGGGTGAAAGGCATGGACAGGATATATGGAATTGGAAGAATGCGGTATACAGGGGGCGATGTGCTGTGAATGCACTGAACCAGGGCATATGAAGCAGCTGGGGAAAACCATGGTAAGTTCTCAGGGGCCTAGTTGTGGATAGGGAGCTGTGGTTTTGGTGCAATAAACATATCAGCTACAGAATGAATGTGAGTAAACGTGTTCTTTTCTTCGTCTGCTCCTGGTGCCAACACAAAAAATGGTAAACAAGTATGAAAGACAAAAAGGAAAATTATCATTTTTATTTGTTTACCTTTCTTTCCTATTGAGGTAACATCATAAAGATGATTGAGTCTTTGAAAAAAGATCCTCACTTGGCTCCTTATTTTATTCCTACTTTTAGAAAGTAATGATACAGTAGGAAAGGATTTCCAACACCCTGCTTTTTCTTGCTTAGTTGCCTTCTGTGAAACACAGGGTACTCATGGTTAGTAACCTTTGTGCCCTCTCTCTAGTGACGGTATTATTATTACCATTATTAACATAAATATTGTGGAATGCCTCAGTTTGGATGATGACGTACACTAAAGGTCTTCAAGAATTTCCACATCCACAGTAAACGCATAAACTGGATGGTGACCAAGAGGGTAAGAAGAGCAAGTTTTATCTTTTTATTCATAATTAGCATACCAATTTGCATTTCACCTTTATACTTTGAATTGAAGTGGATCCTAGACTGGTGAGCCTGCATGTTTATTACTATCATTAGTAAATGAAATATATTTTTTTATGCAGCTGTGTAATTTATTAGGATTTATATGACATAATGGGTTGTATCTACACTTTTATACGTATTTATTTTTCAAGATGATAATGATGTAGTCTGTTGTGTCAGTTTACATGTGCAGTTTTAGGGACATTTGTTTATGTTCGGAAATTGATTGGTCATAGTCTTCTATTTTCAAATTTGTAGAAAAACATTGTTATGGCTATGTTTTGCTTAATATTTTCAGCATTATGTCTGTTATAGTAACAGTTATAATATATCTAGTTTAGTATATTTATTTCTATATTGATATCACATTCTTTTATGGTCTAAGAGAATTCTTAAGTTTTGATAGTGCTGTGTAGCCATGAAAAATGTTTTAAAGAGCATTGTATATCTCGTCTTCCATTATCTGGTTTCACAAATTTATTATTTCTTTCAGATACTTGATAGAATTTAGACATATGTAATTAGTGGTATGTTATGCTGAAATAAGGTGGATCCCACAAATTCAAAACTGTAATGATGTCTCATGTTAGTACATATATTAGTATTGCTTTTTTGAGGAAAGCAAAATTACAAGGGATGAAGTATTAGGTACAAGAACAGTATTAAAGCACTTCAAATGTCTTTGAAAAAGTCTTAGTACATTCAAATAATTTGCCATTTTTTGACAATATTGTTGGCAGAAGAGTCGATTTACTTTTGTACAATCGGAAATGTGATTATGAACAAGAATTTCTTTAATTTAATTTTTTTTATACCTAATTGCATCAGTAATAAGCGAACAAAGACCTTATTTGCTACGTATCTTGTTTTCCTGTGAAATGTACTGAAACCAAAGCCTACAATTCACACTCAGACCCTAGAAACCACTGCGTGGCTTACCTTGACTGATCCATGTAATGTGGCTTAGGTGACTGATGGCATTTTAATCCAGTTCATTCAATCTCGTGCATGCCTCTCGCCATCCTGAATGTTCTGGCTCTGAGACCCAAAAACCTGTCTTCCATCTTCCCTTTCCCTTGCTTCCTTCAATTTTGACACATCCTCTTAGTCAGTTGCTCTTTGCTCATCCTCACCTTATGTCCAAACCATTTTAGCACACCCTGGGTGGCCTTGTCAAGTACATTGTAATTACATCTACATCCTTCTTACACACATTCCTTACAAAATCAACCCACCTGACACCACATATACCTTCAAGTATTTCTTTTCTAGCACATCCACCATTTTCCATTCTTTTGCATCCAAAGCCCAAGACTCACATTCACACAACACTGTCAGGACTAGTATACCTCAACTTTGCCATAACAGACATATACACCCATGATCTTAGCCCTCTCTTACAGTCTTTGACTCACTCAGCCCCTATAGATCCATCTGCTGCCATATCCACTCCCAAGTACCTACTCCACATCTCCCTATATAAACGTACAATCAAATCATCCTGTCTCTTCTTGGTGCACCCCCATTACATTACTTTAGTTCATATTTACTCTCTTTTTTCACATTCTTCCAAACTCTTTCACTTGCTTTTGGAGTTTCTCTGTAAAGTGTACCACTAGAGTCATTATCTGCAAACAGCAATTGATGCACCACCTGTTCCCTACACCCCAACCCCTAAGTTAATGCAAATCTGCTCCTTATTCTGAGACCCTTACATATACTTACCACACCAACTTGTCTATAAAGAGATTAAACAGACACAGTGATTAAGGTTAATTTTTCTCTATACCTAAATGCGAAGGAGCATCAAGAACAAATGAACAATGACCACATTTTCAGACATTCACTCTCTAACCATGGTTGCCAGATATACTTATCTGCCACAGATGACATCCTGAAAATGGTTGACATTGTCCCAAAGGAAGTACCAAGAGCCAGTGTACCAAATTTCTATTTACAATGCTAAGTTCAGTCCACTTTCCAACATCTGATGACACTAGTCTGTGCTATAAGCTTTAGCAGCAGCTCATCTGTAGCTCATCAGTTTGTCTTGAACATACTCCCAGTGTTCTTGTTAGTGGCACTTAACTTGCAGTTATAATTTGTGATATGGCAATGATTTAGTTTAGTTATGCAGCAAGTTAAACTTACTTTGATTAAAATCTTATCAAATGATTCATAACGGTTAACTGAACTCCATTCTGTTAGAAAGATCTCTTTAAAGAACATTATGTTAGGTGTCTTGGGTTAGTATTGTATGTTTCTCTTATAGAATATTGCTGCAGATGTAACAGAGCTCTGCTAACTATTACAAATTCATTGACATGAATTTTATCCAAACATTACTTTCCCAACAGCATTAAACTTAATTAAAATCCAAGACATCACGATACTAAAGTACCTATTTTAGCAGTACTCTGTCGTCTCCATTCCTTGAGACTAGAACCGATTTATCATGATCCTTCATTTCACTTGTCTCTGGCAGGTGAAAATTCTGTACTTTTCTTGAGGTGGACCATTGTGTCACCTTACTGGGTGATGGTCTCATATTACTGGAATAGAAGCCTGGAGACTTGAGGTAATAATCAGTTTCCACTGTACCTGGCAAAAGTGTCTTTTAGACACACAGTCTGATATTCTTAGTTTTCTCTTTCTAATTATTTTTGGTAGAACCATAGATAATGAGTATCTTGAGAAATGTAAAATGTTAAAACTTTTTGGACTCGATTGCCTTTTTTGTGCATTTTATAAAAAAAATTTGTTTAAACTTATAGAGCTAACACTAATCAGGTGATGCTAGAGATATTATGGATATCAACCAGTAATATTCATCTTCTTTGGTGCCAGTGTCAAAGTTAGGGGCTTCCTTTACTGGCATATGCCAGCACCCAAAAGGTCACTAGAAAGGGCATTTCATATTTTTATTGGTTGTTATCAGTGATTGGCAGCTGGTTCTCTGCTTCAGTGGTGGCACTAAAGTTACATCAATGGACTTGAGGATGTTGGAAATGCATGATTAGTTTTCCTTTTAAGAATAATAAGCACAATCCATGAGCCATTGGTAAGGCATCTGCCTAGGTAAATAAGACCAGTTTGATACTACAGACTGTCACCTCTCATTCCACACAGTGAGACATACATCAGAGGACGCTTCTGTGAAATTCTGTATTCCAGAAGACAGCAATTTTCAGTTTCTGAAAACTTTGTTGCTAGAGGGGCAGTAACACTATAAGACCATGCATCTAGGACAAGCACAGACAATACTTATCAATCTCATTCTTAAGTAAATACCATCTGGAACTAAGCTTTGCTAAACAAAGACACTGAATAATTTTGTTATTGATTGGACATGACATGAAGTAAATAAACATATGACTTGTAATGAACATTCAAACATTGCTCTTGCTAATCTTTATTAATGATCATGGTAACAGATCAGACAGCATTAGCGAGGATCCAGTCAACAAAGTAGGCCACTTCTGTATAGACACCGGGGTAGTTGGGTCTGGCGCATCCATAGCCCCAAGACACAACACCGGCCAGGTAGGGGGCGCCAGTGTCGGAGCAAGTGAAGGGTCCACCAGAGTCTCCCTGGCATGAGTCCTTGCCACCCTCAGGAAAACCAGCGCAGATCATAGAGTCCTCAATGGCGCTCTCCCCATAGGCGTTGCGGCACTCCTCGTCAGTCACGATGGGCACGGTCACCTTCATAAGGGTGCTTGGGGTGCTGCCTCCTTCGCTTGTGGTGCCCCAACCAGACACAGTGCAGTCACCTGTAGCAGCGTGACCTGGTGCAGGGAGAGGAATGGCCCGAACGTAGTCATTCATGGTCAGTGGCTGAGACAACTTGAGGAGGGAAATGTCATTGCTTATGGTGTAGGCGTTGTAATCCTCATGCTGGATGATCTTGGACAGGACGATGGTCTGCTCATTGCCCTCTACCACGTATTGGTTGTGTTCACCTGCTACCACCTTGGTAAAGCAGCAGATAACAGCCGAGTTCTTTCTTCTATATGTGTTTAGTTAAAATGTTTGATTTTCTTCTGTCAGAGTCTCCAGATACATATAAAAATACTCAATTTATCTGGATTTGAACAAAAAAACAACAAAAAGGAGAGAATGGGTGTTAATTTTTTGAGGAAGTGTAATGCTTGTTGTTACAAAAGGGAGAGGTATTAATTATTCAGAAAGAGATAAGAAGGAAGACTCAAGTTTCAGCAGATGTGGATAATGACCCCATCTTTGAATTGCAAGTTTGTTGTACTACAGTTTATAGAGTACTTTGTGGCTTAGCTAATGATGCATGCATACAGGCAGGTGGCTCTCAAGAACAAGAAATGAAACAGTGACTATAAAACGGGAGGGAGCTAACAGCATAGTGTACGGGTCATGGAAAGAGTTTTGAGGTTAGATTGCAAGAGTAAATAAGGGGCTATATTCTATACTGAGAGTAGAGTAAGAATATAGAATTAAAACCTCCCAGATGCAACAAACGTAGACCACTCAAGCTCTGACCCTTCCCTTAGCTGCAGCCAATCATATCACCTGATGTATTTCAACACCCACCCACCTAATGCTAGGCCTAACATGTCTTCAGTAAAAACCATTAACTGGGATATATCAGTTCTTTGAACCTGGATAATTGGAGTACCTCTTAAAAGGACATGAAACTCAATGACAAATCTAGATATCTGTTTAACGAGGGGCTTCCTAGATAGACAGAATTGGGTGATACTACATATTTACAGCACTGAGTGATTAAAACCAGAGGTCTTAAAGAAGGCAAGTGAATGCATGCTAACTTTTAGAAAGAGAACAGAAAAATATTTGATTTTAGATTTATAATCTATGCAGTAAATTTTTGTTTAGATACCTGAAGGTAGTCTGGATTATCCATGTTCTCTTCTTGGATACAGTGACCAGCGCAGATGGCATAGTTCTCATTGTAGATGGAAGCACCACAGAAGTGGAAGGCAAATCCATAAGAAGTGTCCTGGAAGCTGAGCTGGTAAGGAAGCTCTCCGGGTGTGGCTTCAGTTCCTCCCACGATCTTGTTGAGCCCTTTACGGAAGCGGGGCTTATTCTGTGGGGCCGCTGAGGAGGGAACCATTACTTGTAAATCACCAGAAAATGAACTCGTTATATACATCAGTATTCATTATGGTTACAGAACTGGTGAATGGTCTTCAGTTTTTACCAATATGTCATGGGCATACAAGCTTCAAAGACAGGGAAGCAAGTTTTCCTGGAGAAAGAATAAGAAGCTGCATGGAATGATGCCTAAATTTGATATCACCAATTTCAAGTTGTATCAAATCAATCAAAGAGGGAGATGCAGGAGGCAAACAAGGAGGAATATCTTGCTCCCTACTTCCATGAAAAGAATTTTGATGTTCAGCTTATTCATGAATGATTATTATAGAGTCCCACAAGTTACTATCGCTTAATTATTGTTAAAATTGTCTCCAACGAGTCTCTATACTTGGTATAATACATGGAATAATTTCTGGTTCTTCAGCTTTCACTGGGAATATATGGTGTTATGTTGTTTTCTGAACGGATATATGAAATATCTTCATGTTTTTTTTTGTAACATATGTCCTTAGAGAGTTACAGTAATGAAGTTAATACACTGGTATTATCATAGTTTTGAATTTGCTCTCATTATTGCTAATTTAGCATAATAAAAGGAATATTTTTCAGCAGGTTAGCTGGCTGATACACAGCAAGCACTTGTTGAGTGGGTCACGTTGAGAACTTACTGAGGGCTCCGGCAAGGAGGAGACAGA
>JAUUDW010143265.1:0-11595 GCA_032361385.1 Panulirus guttatus | reverse complement strand
ATACTTTCAAAGTCAAGCTAACTTAGTTAAACTGTAGTAAGACATATTAAAAGCCAACCAAGCACTTCACATACAATGCCATTCAACCAATACAGTCCTCACAGACCATATCAGTTCAATTCATTACAATGTCACCACAACTATGATTCAAGACCTTTCTTAAACACGTACAGTTTTCAGTTTCCACCTTCACTTCATAAGTGGTATCGTCCAACCAGGTGAAGAACAAGACATCAGCAATGATCTTTCACACAATATTCCATACCTCATCAGTCTTGTGTATGGGACTCCATTCATTAAGGTGATGTAAGTTCAGACCCCTGCTCTTGAAAGCTTACCTGCAATGTCCCATTGGATGGTGCTTTGGGCAAACCATGCAACTTTCCCTGTGTGTGCACCTGGCTCTCACGCACTTATATTCTTGTCTCACATTTACTCAAGTTTTCAGCATGTAAGAGTAATCTGTGTTGAATGAAGCAATGTGATGAACTTTTCCTTCATGATAGGGTTGGGGGCCAGCTGAAATATAAGGTTAGCTGATAATAACACACAAAACAACATTTATGTTTTGACAGGTATCATGTTACATGCCTGTACTTTAAGAATTTCATACTTATGCATACTTTGCACCATCACCTCATCTACCAAAAGTTTAAGCTATGTAAGCGTTCATATCATATAACATGAGATATTGACATGATTACTTTCCTTCCTTCTGAACAGATTAGTGTAGAATATACTTAAAAGCTGGAGTAATTGCTGAATGTCATTTAAAAGTTCTACATGGTGTTTCAAAAGCGTTTCTTGAAAAGCAGCTCAGAGGAAGAATTCACTTATTACCATTAGTTCATCAAATGTTCAATTCACAAAACATGAACTAGAATCCACAAACTCACTGGTTGTCTAGACTCGTGGGCATGCACATTCAAGTTCATGGTAAGGAATTTGAACATTTGGTGAACTAAGGTTGAATAGTGAACTCTGCGTAAGTTCCGACTTTTGAGACACTCAGTTTTTATGTCCGTAGCTGTGAGTCTGGCCAACAGCTGGTGGGACACCTTTGTCAAGATGTAGATGAATGTGTGTATCAGCCATGTCTGAATGGGGGCACCTGCCACAACCTGATGCCAGGCTACTATTGTGCTTGCAGCCCAGCCCATACAGGAGACAATTGCCAATGGGCCAAGCTCTCCCCAGAGCCCCACCCTCTCACTGCCCCGCTGGCCATAGCAGGCCTTACACTTGCTGTACTTATTATTGGTATGTAACAGCATGACTCATCTGTTATTTCTTCTTGCAATGTGAAGAGCTAGACTCTTTGTTTTTCACCAAAAGGCCCATATAACAGTGATAGTCCAACATCATGAGTAGTGAATCAGTATCTTATATTGTTCCCTATTCTCTGAATCAGCATGTTTTAAATGATACCCCTTTAAGCGATTAAGTTGATATATAAGCAAACTATAATGTTTAAATGAGTAATGCAAAACTTTGTACTGTACTGTAGATTAAGGGTTAAGGAGTGAGAGTTAAGGAAAATTTTTTAAAAGACTTCGGAGATAATGAAAGTGATACTGAAAAGGCAAAAGTTAGAAAGATTAGGGCTGTTTCTTTTCATAGGAACAGGCTTGACCAAGACATGCTCCCAAGTAAAAAGGAAAGTGTGATATTTTAGACAGATGAAATAGGTAAGCAAGGACTGGAACTTACTCAAAGGCACACTCTGGGAACAGATACTTAAGGATACAGTAGACTGCTTCCTCCATACTCACCTATCCCTCCCTTTCTTTCTCCTCCCCACGACCCCCACTATATCTGTTGCCATTGTCCTTATAGCATATCTTGATTTCACCCTTCTCCACAGTGGTGATTGGTGTCCTACTGAACATTCGCCTTCAGCGGTCCCGTGCAGTGCGTGGTGTAGCTATACGGCCTGGGGGTGTGGAGGGAATGGCAGGGACCCCCCTGACAGCACTACGTCTGGGGGGGATGGAAGGCATGGCAGAGACCCCTGTGGCAGCTCTATGTTCTGAGGGTATGTCAGAAACCCCTATGGCAGTTCTACATCCAGGGAGTATGGAGAGCATTGCAGATAGATCAGGAACCCCAACATCACATCTTCGTTTAAGGGGTAAGGAACCTTTGTGGGACCTTAAAGGCTAGGGTACTTGGGAGTTCTAACGGATGCTAGGAACCTCTGTTTTAACCGTGCGTCCAAAGTGTGTGGAGAGTGTGAAAAATGTGGTAAGAACCCTTTTAGCAGCCCTATGTTCAAGCAAGGTGGGGATTGGCAATCAAAAGGAATCTCTGCAGCAGCATGCAAAATCTCCAACAACCCTATGAAGCTGCCAACAAAGGGTGAATAGGTGCTGCCAAGTCCTTTGAAGACCAGACTGCCCAACAGACAGGTTTTTCTCACCTCTGAAGCTATGAAAGAGACTAATAATATTCCTGAGGTAACTTATCAAGGATAGATTTACGCAACTTGGCTACCTATTAGCAGAGTAATGCTTTACTATACTACTGTATTTCTTTGAGCAATTACGTAAGGTTGACGATGTTGTTAGTGACTTAAAGAGTTCTGCTTTGAGAAAGGGTCTCACTTAAGTATCAAATACACTTTCAAATATTAAAGCAATGATTTTGCTTTTGGGTTTTTAATGGACTCACTTGAAGTATATGTATAATTTTTGTATATCTTTAACTTAATGAAGAAAATATCGATTTCTTCTTGCTTTCAAGAAAAAAATTATTTTCACAAATAATGAACATATCACTAAGTTAAAGACATCATTTCAAGCTTATTTGCAAAGTAGAAATATGATACTAACCAGCAATTTTGCCTTTTACTAAACTCTTAGGCAGTAAGATTTGTACTTGTAAGCCATAGTCAATTAACATAAAGCAATCATTACTTTTGGTAATACATTCTTTAATTATGCTTTCTGGCAAAGAAGTTTTAATGTTTTAGCAAAGCAGTTAGTTCTTATTCTCATATAAATGCAAATGCAACTCATGTTTTACACCACATTTTCATTTAACCTGACTCCTTATTTGAAAGATTATGTCCAGACTTAAACACATACATGATGACCGTGAGAATGATGATGCTTTTGTTTCACCAGGTATACAACAACTGGTCACAGCCTCTGAGACATCAACCCATGAGAATGAAGCCATGACCAATAGGGAGGCCATGAGAGTCTCTAGCAATAATGTAGCTCAAAGTTTAGACCAGAGGTGCTCCATAGCAGCTGTTGCTTCTCCAAGTCCTGACAGTGTGGTCCTAGAGCATGGAGTGAACATTCCCCATCCAGCATACTGTATGGCAAAAAGTGATACAGCCACATCAAGTCCGACTACAGAAAATATAATGCAACAGGTCGTCCTAAGTCCTGACGCAAGCTCTACACAACCTCTCCCTGCTCATGATGATCTTAGGGCCTATGCTTATGAGGGAGATGGCTCGCCGTCTGGCTCCCTCACTTCCAATGGTTCAGGTCAGCAACTGGTAGAAAAGTTAGTTGAAATACAAACATAAAAAGAAAGGAAAAATTAAGACATGCATAAGTTAACAAATTTTTCTTGGAGGAGCAGAATTGTTACATGTCTTATCCCCTCCTTCAACTATTATGAGTCATCCTAAGACAGATATCTCTCTTAGCCTTTCATACCTGCCCATCATTCTTTCATATTCACTTCCTATCCCATATTCATTTCTTTCTTCTGTTACTGATTCTACCTATTTCCTCATGCATCCTTCTAATTTCCTTCCCTTCTTATGTCCTTACCTATGTCCTTTCCTTCTTATCCTTCATCATTAATACCTCTGTCCCTCCTAATCATCATCCTCATATGTGAAGTTCTTGTTTTTCTCTGACATTTCTCAACACTTCTTTTATCTATCCTTAATTTCTAAATTCTCCTCACCATTCAATCATTTCCCTCTGAACTCTCTGTTAAAACATATTATCAACCATTCAACTTTAGTTCCTCCTTATTCCCCCTAGTTCACTTTTGCACCTAATACCTCCCCTTCCAATCTACCTTATACTCTCAAACTACTTATATATTCTTGGCAAATTTTCTGAATATCCTGTTCTGTTCCTTAGGTCTTCAGACAGAGTCACCAGAGGATGATGGCCTAAGACCTCTGGTTCCTGAGTATGGCGAGATTCTCAATCTCCTCAAAAGCCTCCCAGATGCTCAAAACCCTTCAAAGCTGACCTTTAGAAGTCTCTCAGACCTTCAGAAGTCAACAGCTGGACCCACGAATCTCCAAACAAAACAAACAGAAGTAAATATCACATGAGCAAAAAATATAAGGAATGCATCCTTAATAAGCCTAAAGACAGCCATGGATTGTGAAAGTCCAATACAATAGTGTCTTCTGTGGTGAGAAGAACTCATAATATGCATGTAATCATGTTCAAGGTTACAAAACTACAGCACTTCTACTGTAAGCACTGTACCTAAGACCTTGTATATTCTTGTATACTTGTACTGTAACAGATGAGCCTTCTAGTGCAAGATGGTACAATTCTTGAACACAATGATACAACCCTTGACCACAGTGGTATGACGCTTGGGTATGACAGCCTGGCCTCTGACTTGGTCCCTGAGGCCAGATCAGAGGCCATCATGCCAAAACATTACATCATCTTGCTCATAGGCTCTAACATTGTGCTCAAGGGTCTAATGATAATAGCTATGAAATGGCCAACAAATAAAAAAACCATTTCACACTAGATGTTGAATGATCCACCATATGACTTTAATCAATCACATTTTCATTGTCAGTTATATCAAAACTTTTGGGCCACTTCTTTACCCTTTGAGTTTATGAAATATCCTCATAATATATTTGATGAATACTAATTATTTGTTTCAAGTGAATACCACCATATTTTCTACAAGATATTTGTAAACTTTTGGAAAATGATAAGATAAAGCTGTATAATTGCGGCACAGACAATTTCTGTGACGTCGAATGTGTTTCTACATTTATATGACATTAGCTATAAATCAATCATCACCAGCTTTTTATTAACCTAACAAAAGAAACCCAGTAACATAATGCATGAACTATTACTTATAAACATATCAAAAATAAATAACAGGTTTTCACTTGTAAGAAAGGTTTTGAGAGCTGTGCAGTTTTTCATGTCTTGACCCTTAGAAGTACTCAACAGAGGATGGACATGAATTCATCTGTTTCACCTGAAGTAAACATCATCTTCCCGAATAGCATAAACATTGCACTTACTCATTCTGCTACATTTCAAGATAACTTGCTTCACCACAAAACAAAATTTGCTTTTAAATGTTCATCACTAAAGACGAGTATTGCTACCTCCATAACATGAAATTCTATAAAATATCTGAAAAAGATCGTTATACCTAACTTTAAAAGATTAACTCACCCTTATGGCCATTAAATTCAATTTCTTCCATATCTATGGTCATAAAACTCATTCATCAGACTAAATTCCATAATTCTTTTCTGTTTCAAAGCTTAAAATTTCATTCCACTGGTTAGTATACCTACTCACGGTTCACAAATTATATGACAAGGACATTCATCTATAAGCCGAGTATGAAAAGGTTCAGCCCAAAGAACCAAGGCTTAAAGACTATTCACTTCACCTTGGGAGCAAGTTCTCTCTACAGCCCACTGCATTTTACCATAACACCTATTCCATTCATTAAACCAATAGATTTGTTCACAAAATCGATAAATTAATTCATAAAATCAAGTCACCCTCGATGATAAATTGATCCATAAAATCAAAAAACTTACTGACAACCTTATCAAAGTTTTCTTACAGCCTTTATATTCATCCTGAAGATTGTCCTTAAGTATGGTAGAAAGAGATGCCATGCAGGATTCTCAAGAAAACATTTACTAAATATTTTGATCCAGTAATGTCTTGAAAATATTCATCATGCTGCAATTATACAATTTTCAAAAGAGGAATATCTTTTACTAATCTATAATTGTATATTTCTTATGATATTAAGGGTTATGGAAGTACATGAAAATGGTCAGGTGCCTGATGACAAGGTGAAGGCAATATATTAATCCACTGTATCATGCATGGGAAGGGGAATGAAAGAGATTGTAAGATTTGCAGAGAAATGTCTCCTCAGCATGGTGGCAAGTTGTGAGGATGGACAGTGCCTGACTGTTTTAAAAGGATTAGTGAAGCCCTTGACAGTGAAGATCTAGATAGGTTTAGGAAGAGAAGAGGTGTGTGGATCAGGGCTTTGGACTCATATACAAGCAGTAGAGTAGCATGGCTATATAGTATTAAATCAATCTTGGTTAGTTAATCCAAAATATTAGTAACATTTTTATAAAGTAATATTGGCAAAAATTCATCTAAAAATGTTTGTGCTTTGTTAAATTAGGGTAGTTTAGATAAGGTTTGTTGTGACTGGTAAAGTGACACCATTATAGTCATTTACAATCAATTCTTTTAAAAATAATTCCACAAATATCCATCAGAATACCTACCAAAAAAATAAAAGTAAAAGTATATTTCTAACTTCAGTTTATTAAATGGTGCAATCACATTTCACTTTATTTCTTGCATAATAATCCTCAAATAAGAAACCATACACAAAATGTGGGGTTTTAGTTACAGCATTTTACAAAATGTTGGGAGCCTCCTTTTACGAAAAATCTTTCTCTTTAACTTTACAATGAGATGGCAACATACAGCACACAGTGTAATTTGGCATTCGTGACCTGTATATACATATGTCCTAGAAAGGGTTTTAGAATATCTATTAGTTTTCATGGCAATAAGTTCATAAACAAAATGCAGAAAAAGTGTTAAGGCAATGATATAAAATAAGATTGGTTAGTGAATTGTATGCTCATCACCTTTAATATATTCCTTAATTCTTTAGGGATTGCTAATCTTACAACTGTCAGCTCAGACTAAGCAGAAGACATCAGCATCAATAGTATATCTTGAACATAACTGAAAATTCAAGAAAATTTCAGATGCAAGATGTTAGGCTAAGACTTTAGGTTCTGTTGAGTATGAGAAGAGTTTTGCCTGATTTATCAAATTGCCCTCCTCTGGTTTTACCATATTCTCCACAAACTACACTTCCATTGCAAAATAAAGTCATTAATTACCAAAAGTTAGTTGTTGGCGTATTCAAAATTCTTAATTCCTTAAGAAGATATATGGCAGCCATTTCAGCAGCCCCAATCTTATTGTACTCTCCACAGAGAATACTGTCAATGCAAAAAAGGTCAATAATGTTCCAAAGTTTCATGGTGCCCTTATACAATGGGAACTTTACCAAAAGGAAATACAAATTATCACTCTATTATGCTAATACACTTAATTTATGCTACTGTTTCATGACTATTATCAATATAAATAAGATAATAATTATATACAGTTCCTGAGAAAATACATCTTTAGTAGTGTTGATTAGAAAACATATATAGTTACTATGAAAAAACTGTAAAAGCTATATACATGTAGTAGTGTTTAATATTAAGAATTTCAACATAAAACATTCTTGTATTAGTCTTCACCATATGAGAAAGATGTCACATGACACTTGAACTACTTTCTAGGCTACTCAGTCTAACTACTAAGTTACTCATACTCATTAACACAGCCCCACATTATTTCACATAAGATTAAGGTTAAGATTTATGGTCTCTGTCTTGCTACTTTTAGTATCAATACTAAAAACTTTCACCATCGCAAGTTTATTACTACACTTTGTAGAACTAAAGTGAGTATGGTACCATTCTCAAAAAACCTTACCCATTAGACTTACTGATGAACGGTAAGTGTGGTCCCAAGTGTAATATGTAGAATTTCAACATAAAACTGTCAAATGCCTGTGCTTACTAGTTACAATGTGAATCAATCTGTGGATCCCCTTAACTCCAATGTACTAAATCTCATCAGTCTGTGGATACACTGAACTGCAATTTAAAGATTCCTGTAAGTGGGTTATGTGAGGATAGTTGTTGGTTATACTATCAAACACAATACTGTACTGTAATGGGAAACATGTTACAGAATGAGTGGTAATGACAGAATGTGACGAGGGTACGAATCATTCAATACACTTTCCATGTTTAGTGGTTTTACCCCAAAATTTATTCCACACCAAAACCCTACTGACTTAATTTGGGACTTCTTCCAGTGGAAACAGGAGGTGCAGCAAGTACAAACACTCACTCTGTATCAACAAGACAGAGTATATGGGGTCCACTGATGCTACTTTGGTCAAAGCCTATACATCAAAGGACTTGCTTTTTCAATGTGTTAAGACACCATTATCATACATAACCCCCAGAACCCCTTTTTTGGGTCTCCTTCAGATCCCAGGCTGCTCAACAATCATAAGCAAGGATATGATGGCAACCTCTGGGAAGAGTTCTTTGACAAACTGTATTGTGGTTCGCCAACAGATGATGATACACCCAAAGGTAACTTTCCATTTGCTGAGGAACCACAAGCCGTCGGAGTCCGGTAACACCACAATCTCGACAACTGCTGGACAAATTCACTCACAATGCATAGCTGAGAGCCGTGTGAAGGAAAATTAGACTTGCACCTCGTTCTTAAATGACCTAATCACAGGGCCTGCCTGTTATTAACCTGGGCCGGACAGAGAGCTGGGGTGGAACTTGGGCTCCTAAACTGTACCAAAAACTGGTAAGTCTAAAAGTCAAAAAGCGCATTTTGCTATCTAAAATATATTATTTCAACTCCTAATGCTAATTCAAAACAGCAGAAGATCTCATTTACTTCAAAGAACACGTAATTACCTCCGCTGTATATCACTATCCAGGCTCCCTGACAGTTCTAATGTTTTCAAGAAGTCTGTCGTGTCATCGACCACCCTTAACTGTGGAACAACCAATCACAACTTCGATGGTTAAGTAAAATTTCACCGTTAACGCACGTGTAACGTGGTGTTTATGATTCTTGATATCAACTGTTTGTTTACTAAGCAGCTTGAAAAGTTTAAATACATTTCTAATTGATAGATTAAATAGTAATACACAATCTATTAATTTTCCATGAATGCCTCTCATAAGATATTTAAGGCTTTCCATTCTAATAATACGGGATGCGAACAACACAGCCTGAAATAAAGTCACTAAACTATGAAGAATCCATCGAGCCACTGACCGTCTTCAATACAGTGGCTCTGAAAGCGCTTCAAATTCAATCAGGTGGCTCATCCATCAACCATAATGTCCATAGAATGTCATGCTAAAAAATGAAATTGCTATCAGACTGTCCAGATTGCAATACTCTTTCCAATTATTTCGTGAACCTGCACCATTGTGGAAATGATTGTGTAGAATAATCGACAGGTGGGAGAGGCGCGCAAGAAAATTGATATAAGTAGAAGGTAACCTTGTTTACTCTGAAGCAGTTCTGAAAAAATGAAGATGATGAATCTTGTTCTCGGACAAACGAGTAAGCACAGGGGAAAATCCAGAAGCACACTCCCTTAAAACACGAGGCTGGACGCCAATAGGTCCATGAGCCTTGCTTGCGTCCAGACAGAAAAGTACTTTTTTGTACTGTACGAAAAGAGGTT
The DNA here is from genome assembly GCA_032361385.1 of Panulirus guttatus. Classification (NCBI taxonomy): domain Eukaryota; kingdom Metazoa; phylum Arthropoda; class Malacostraca; order Decapoda; family Palinuridae; genus Panulirus; species Panulirus guttatus. Next base: position 1,995 of record JAUUDW010143265.1, on the reverse strand, counting down.
GCCGGGCGAGGAATAGGATTAATGTAAAGAGCATCAGAGAATGATGGAATGTTAGAGTCATCCACGGTTGAGTTATAGGAGAAAAGAGAACCACATAGAGTTGCAATTTTATCATAACTAGAGACAACTACAATATCGTCAAAAAGGAAAAGTGAAGGAAAGTAGTGCAACAGAATTTGTCAGAAATGCCTTTGGCTGAAGACTGCAAAGATGGACCAGTAAATGAAGAGGAGAGATTCTCGTAAATTTTGGGAAAAGAGGGGATAAATGTTTCCAGTTCCGTGACATAACCTTAAGTATAGATATTGTCAGCGGACACAGAAGCATTGCCCGAGGAGAGGCGGTAATCTATCCAATGAAAGTGAAAAATATGATTTAGTCACTGTTATTGAAGTTTATGGTTGTATGTTGCAGCCAGTTATTGAGAAAAAGAAAGTACTCGTTTTCCAATTCGTCCTTGCATAGCCTGTGATTCTGTTTGTGTGCAGTTGGTGCCACTACCACTATGACATATGTGTTTATTCAGTGCCAGTTTTAAGATGGGTATTACTAACCGTATATTCAAACATCGAGAAATACTGGTATGTCCCCATATATCCCTGGATACCACGAGAGCATCCTAACGAAGCACCACAGAAGACAAGTTTCCAGTTATAAATGGTTACTGTACGTTCACTAACTGATTACTTTTGATTATCAGTTGGTGATGGATACATCATTGCATGTGTCTGTAATAGAGTGACCATCAGATCCGAAGCCCAAGAGCAACATTGGACGAGGCAAATTCATGGTGAGAAATGAATGTTTAGACCATAATTCCCATTTTCTCTCTTTCCCTAAGTACTTACCATATTGATTTCTTTCCTTCCCTAAATACTTAACAGACCAATAATCAAAGATGACCGAGGTAAGACTATAAACATTTATGCTTAAAAATGATTATATTCTTTCGACAAGGACAGATTATTCTCAGTTAGCGGTGTTATTTACAAATTTAAGGTCTGATGATAAACATGATGTACAGACGTATACTAGGGGGTCATGCACACGGGTTATACCAGAGGGGGAGAGGGTGAGCGTTGTATACGGCGTATACAAGGGGAGTTATGATACACGGGGTTATACCAGGGGGCCATAGTAAACACAAGTTATATCAGGGGGCCATGATATACGGGGGTAAATCAGGGGAGAAAACGTGACATTTCAGCAATAATTTCCAAAATATTTCCTTCAGGACGAACATCGTCTGTGCACAGCCAAGTGGGAAGAAAAAATATTGGGTAAGTGTAGCGGCGCCTCTTATTCTAGTTAATGGTTGGGAAATAATCAGAGGGAAGTCCCACCGGCGCTTAATGGCCCGCCTAAACGACCTCTTCACAAGCTGGGTTCGAGTTGCAAGACAAAATGTTTTTTTTTTTTTTTGGAATATATAGCTTCTGGCAATTATTACATTATCATTAATAACGATATTATGTTATGAAGTGTATCTTCTCAGTAGTTTCTTAATTCGGTTACGCATTTATTGACTTGTGTAATAAATGTTTTGATATAAAACATCAGATGGGTATAGATTAATGAATAAAGTATAGAGGCCTACGCTTAGGCAGCTCGTGCGGTCCGTGCAGCTTCCGACGTGTAAACAACCTCCTGCAGGGGGCAAGACGACCCCCTATCTGCCATCTTGGTCCCTTTGCCCGGGGTTCTTCCCCCCACAGAAATCACCCCAGAAGTGAAATAATCTTTTACGAACAGAGCCCAACATATACATTTCTGTTTTTCCACGATGATGACCTCGTTTATATTAAACATCTGCACATAGGTGGGTAGTTCCGGTAATATATCTCCCCGGTCGGTGGCTGCCTACCACCTAACACCTACCTGAGAGAGAGAGAGAGAGAGAGAGAGAGAGAGAGACTGAGGTCTTTCCATGTGTTTCTCCTTGTGAATATTGTCTATATGAGCTGGACCATTACACTGTGCGAGGAGTTTGAGGAC
>JAUUDW010143154.1:0-10316 GCA_032361385.1 Panulirus guttatus | reverse complement strand
CTAGGGTTATGTTTAATAATATTTACTGTATGGCTGTTGGTAACTCAAAGCATGAGCCATTGTGATGTTTATTTCTTTCCCTAGTGTAATAGATTTCCCCTCACTTTCTCTAAAACTTATTGATTCTTTTGCCTCTTTTCTCTGTATTTTTATCTTTTTTGCCCTATTTCATATCTGATATAAGGCCTAACCTTGATGATGACTTTTGTCCATGACTTGAGCCTGTATAAAAAAAAAAAGGGACAGATAAAATTGCATTGAAAGCTCAGGTGAAATTAACAAACCTAAATGCAAAGTGCACAAGAAGCTTGCATGTTGGAGTACTTTTCCTGACTCTAGTGTTTGGATCTGGAACCCAAGCTTAAATAGCTCACGATAGGTAAAGCAAAAGTAGTAGAGATAATTTAGATTATTTAGAATTATGAGGATTGGTGAAGAAGGAAGAACTGAGAAGAATATGTGATGTAAGGAAATCATTAAAGAGGAGCATGGATTAAAGCCTCAAGATGGCATATTTACATAGAACATATAACAGTTGATAGGTTCACCAAGAAATACAGCAATACAGTTGAAGGTACAATGGGAAGATGCAGACTGCAAGAGAGATGGGCAAATGCAGTAAGAGTGTTTATTAGGGTTAGCAATATTTCAGATGAAGATATCAAAGAAATGACATTATTACCTTTAACAAATAGAGAAAAATGGTAAACCCATGCTTGACTAGGAATCTAGTGTAAGAAACAAAGGTAACTTATGTCCCCCAAAATGTTTATTGAATTACGTTTACATACCAGTTCAATTTCAGGATAACTGTTACATGTTAATGAGTTACTTTTGTATACATCTCACAAACTAAATTTTCTGTTACTAACATTCTACCAGACTTGTGTAATACACTGTCACTCTTAATGCAAAGCTCTCTTCTAATGTATTTGGTTCCTTTCAGAAAAGTTTGTCGTTAGTCATTCTTCTGTCAGTTATTATTCATTTTTCCTGATTCGTCTTTTTTTCTCTATTTTTTATGTTGAAGGCTCCAGTCATGGACAAAAGTCCACATCAAGGCTGGGCCTTAGTTGAAATATAGATAAAATTATGAAACAGAGAAAGAAAAAACAAGGGAAAGTATTTACGAATTTTGAACTAAGTGAAAAACCTGTCTTTTGAAATGCGCCAGGTCATAACTATTAGGAAAGGCATGAGAAGGTAGAGAGTTCCAAAGCTTTGAAGTGTAGGGAAAGAAGCAGGTATCAGAACAGCCCACCCTTGAGTTGCTGATGGCCACACAATAATCATGTGATGCTGCAGCTTGCTGAGTATTGCGTGGTCTAGCTAATGGTCAGGCACATAAGCGGCCAGCTCTTGTGAGCAAAAACCAAAGTAATACCTATAGAACAGGGAAAGTGAATCAACATTGCAGCGCAGGGCAAGGGAGTCAAGTTTGGAAGTTAACCTAGGACAGTTTATAAGTCAGACCGCTTTCGACTCAATTCTGTCAAGTAAGGATGCAGAGCTAGAACCACCCCAGATGTGAGAGCAGTACTCTATACAAGGATAAATCAATCCCTTGTATAAACAGAGCAACGGTTCAGAAGAAAAGAAGTTTCGACATCTAAATAAGACACCCAGTTTCTTAAAGGCAGACTTAACAATTCCCATAATGCGGGGTTTCCAAGAAAGAGTGGATGTTACAGCAATAACAAGTATGTTCATCGAGTCAAGAGGTGGAATTACAGAACCGTCAAAGAAGACACGAGAGTTGTTAGGAGTTTTGATAGAGAGAGGGGTAGAAATTGGGTCTTGGAGGCTTTAAACTTAACAAGATTTTGTGTACCCCATTGAGATATTCTGTCCAAGTATGAGTTTACTGAGGAAGCTGTGTCAAGACAAGATGCAGATCAAGTGAGAGAAGAGGGAACAGAAGTGAAGTACGTGGAAGAATGCAGTGTTGAGTCGTCATCATATGAGTGCATTGGATTATTTGAGGAGGAAAGGAAACTGTTGAATAAAAGGAAAAAGGTGTATGGGACAGTACAGAACCTTCAGAGACACCAATGTTGATGGAGAAAAGGGGGGGAGGCTGATCCATCAACAACCACAGAGAAAGCTAGATATGAAGGAGCAAAGTGAGGGATGGGAGCTTAGAGATGGGCCCTGATACCATACCTTGTCAAAAGCCCTAGATATGTCAAGGGCAATTGCACATGACTCCCAAAAATCTGTCATGGATGATGACCAGACATAAGTAAGATAGGTGAGAATATCATCAGTGGGTCTCACCTTAAAGAAGCCATACTGGTGATTTTAGAGATGTTTTAGGATATGGGAGATGAGGAGGGATTCAAAGACTTTGGAAATGGTAGATGTCAAAGCAATAGGACAATAGTTAGAGGGGTCAGAGCAGTCACCCTTCTTAGGGATGGGATGTATTAATGTATGCTTCCAAGGAGAAGGAAAAGTTTTGTTTTTTAAGCAGAAAATGAACAGAAGAACAAGCAAAGGTGCAAGTTCAGAGGCACATATTTCAGTACATGGGGATGGATGCCATCAGGGCCATAAGCCTTGCTTGTGTCCAGAGAAGGAAGTGCTTTTTGGACAGTCTAAAAACAGATTAAGGGAAGAGGCATAGGATTAGTAAGGGGAGCAAGCATCTGGGGGTAGAATGTTAGAGTCATCCAAGGTGGAGTTAGAGGAGAAATGGGTATCAAAGAGAGTTACTTTGTCTATGGGAGAGACAGCTATAGTACTATCAGAATGGAAAAGTGAACGAAAGTTAGAGTGACAGAAGTTGTTAGAGATGCCCTTAGCTAAAAACCAGAGGACAAGGAGAGTTCATCGCACTTCCTCTGAATAAAGGAACGCTTCACCTCACATATAACGTGCTTGCAGCGATTATGGGCAGTGATAAAAGCTGAATGGAAGCCAGAGGAAGGAGAGTTTTCCAAGCTCAATATGCCTGATGCCTTGCCTGAATGGCCTTAGAACAGGAATGGCTGCACCATGGATAGGATGAAGAGGTTGTCTTGGAGGAAGAGGGGATAAATGCTTCCATTCCCACAAGAATAACCTCTGCCATGTGTTTGGCAGAGACAGAAGTATTACCACATAAAAGCCTTACCCAAGGAAAGTCAGAAAAGAAGTTACATGAGTTATTCCAGTCAGCTTTGTTGAGGTGCCAGTAAATATAGATTCATTTATGAGAGTGTGATTAGATGAACCAATTGGGGGCGAGATTGTGTATTTACAACAGGATGGACTAGAGGGGAAAAACAAACCCAGAATATTAAGAGAGTGATCACAGCGGTCAGGAATGTGGGAAGAATGGGAGATAATTTGCTCTAAATCACTGAGAATGGAGAACGTGAGGGCTTCAATCCCTCCACCATCTGTATGGAAGGAATTCAACCATTCCCTATGGTGGACATTGAAATCCCCAAGGTAGAGGATCTTGGCTTGCCTGTGAGAGATGTTACAGTCTCATGGCAGGAGTTTACATAGTCGAAGAAGGAAAGAAAATTTGTAGAATTAGGAGAGCAATAGGTGAAACACAGCAAAAGTGTGGTAGTAGGGAGACAGACCTTGAGCAACAGGTGTGTTGATGTTGGAATAAGCATAAACACCACCTTTGAACCGGAATCATGAGTTGAGGTTATAGTTAGATATGAGAAAGGAACTAGTGAGAATGCCATGAAACAACTGTGTCTCAGAGAGAAGTAAGATATAAGGAGAAGTACTAGACAGATGATGTTAAACTGAGGAGAGGTTACTAGAGACCACGAATGTTGGTATAGTGAATAGAAAAAGAGGAAGGTCTAACAGAGAGGGAAAGGTCATGAGAGGGGCTAGTACTACTACTGCCAGAGCACTCCTTCTCGTTGGTAGTAGAGTAATTCAGGCAGGAACCCAGAGATTCTTGGCACCCCATGATGCAGGGGACTAGGGGCCATAGATTTGATGGACTCTGTCGTGATCGTATTAATTAATGTCTGAGTGCCACCTCTCCTTTGGCCTTGATTACCAACTGCAGATGTCTGGGCATGGAATTGGCAAAGTCCCTGAAGTACACTAGGTCTTATGTTTTGGGTACATAGGGTCTTGATGTCCTGAGTGAGGTGAGGCACTGTTGAGGTGTTGCAAGAGGCAAACATGACTTTCATCTGGTTCCAGCAGTTCTTGATTGGGATAAGGTCTTAGGAGTTCCCTGGCCAATTCATCACCTTTTCAGCCTTATGGCAGGAGAAACTATCCTGCATAAAGTGACCACTCCTGAATACCTCATAAAAAGGAAGCAGATGGTCCTCTAGCACCTTAACACCTTAATGTACTGCTCTCCATTCATTGTAATATTTTGACTTACAAAGTAAAACCCAACCCTACCCATTGCATCAATAAAGCAACCCGAGATCATCACGCTATCTGGGTGCTTCATCGGATTCACTGTAAAGCAAGAGTCATACCAGCTGGCACCCTTGAGAACTTTCATCAGAAAACATCACCCTACTCCACTGTTGCTCACTCCAAATTATATTTCTGAGCAAATTCAAGTCATTTGCACTGCTTTTTCTTTATAAACAGGGGTTTGGCAGCTGGCTTTCAGGAGGGAATGTGAAGGTTCTTTGAAAGAGGTTTCCTAGAAGTTTTGGATGGTTTTTCTTAAGTTCAGGTGCTGAAATGACGGGTTGCTTCAAAACTTCTCTCAGGAGATTATCTGTGGATCTAGAAGTCTTCCTTTGGCGACCTAGGATAGGTTTTGGTGGTGGGATGACATTGTCTGGGAGGTCACAAGTGCTGGCAAACAACCACCTGATCTTGCATTATGAGTGCCCAATGCTTTTAGAAATCTCATGTGTACCCACACTCTCTTGCTTCCAGGCGAGAATGCAGGTTCTTTCCTCCTTAGAAAGGTAAGAGCTAACCATTTTGAAGCATAGGTGGAAGAAATACACTGCCCAGAAGCAAAATTCCCAAAATGAAGAGGCAGCCAGAAAAAGTAAATAAAGAACATTCTTCCTTATGATAGCCTAAGCCATATGAGGCAGGTTGCTGGTGCTCACACCATTAGAAACTCCAGTCTCAGTAACCAAATGTACCCTGAGTGTGTCATGTACCCACAATAAACCTTATCTGTGTATTGCCTCTGAAAATGTATGGGGGTGGACAAGGTTTTATTGGATACACTTTATGTGGGAAAAGGGAATAAGGATGGCCAAATTCCAGACTTTTTTCTTTTTTACCCCTGAAGTAGGTAGTTGTGGGCAACACTAAATCCCCATTCCTCTTTCTGTTTACACATATAGGGATAATAAATTGTTGCAGTGAATAAAGACCTAGACAATGGGTTTATCAAGCAGATCATGCTGAGAAATACTGCTGTAACATGATGCCTTCAGCTGCAATAAGGATCACTCATACCAGAGATTAAGTTGTAGGGGACATGGATCAACTACTGAGAGTATAGATAAAAAATCAGAATCAATACTCCATGCCTATACTGAAAGTAGTGTATCTATACTAAAAACAACACTGGTACAGGTCGAACCTCTCTAGTCCAGCGATCTGTGGTCCAGCACGTTTTGAATCTGCCGCCATTAGTTTATGGATCTGCCACCAAGGGGGCGCTGTTAGCAGTACCAAGATGCCAAAATCTATTCACACTGCAGCCAAGCTAATTAAGAGTCCTGTTAATTTCTTATATTCATCTGTATTTTAGCCCTTCAAGATGTCATCCAAGAGACTAAGAGGTGCAAAAGATGGTGCTAGTGCTTATAAGTGTAAGATTAAATCATTATCTATGCCTGAAAAAATGGAATTACTGAGAACATTAGACAAAGGAACTTGTGTAAAGACTTTGTGTGAGTACTATGAAATTGGACTGTCAACTATGTATGATTTAGAGAAACAAAAGGAGCAGATTATTAAGTCTTTTGCTGAAAATGAAAGTTAGAAAAGTATAAAGTTTCAGAAAACTTTGAAAGGTGTCAGGAGTACAGCATCAGACAATGCACTTATAAAAGTGTAAGTATTTTTGGGGGGATGCTCAGCGAGCAGGCCAAAGTTTTTCTTAGAAAACTAAACCTAGACTATGACTGTGAATATTCGCAAAGATGGTCACACAAATTTAAGTGGAGACAGAATTTCAGTACGTAGTGTGTGCGGTGAAAAGTGTAGTTCTGACACGGAAGCTGTGACAAAGTTTGTGGATGAATTTGCACAGGAAGTGGCAGCAGAAAACTTAGCCCGAGAAAAAATGTATAATGCTGACGAATCTGCCCTGTATTGGCATCGTATGCCGCAAAAAACCCTTGCCAAGATATTGAGGAGTATCCATCTGGGGTTAAGGATTCCAAAGATAGGGTAACAATTCTTGGCTACAGCAATGCTGCAGGAACACATAAAAGCAAGTGATGGCAACTGGTAAGAATGTTCACCAGAGGGCCGTTAAAGGAATGAAAATTCTTCTATTTATTTACCCTGGTACTAAAAAAGGGTGGATGACAACTAAACTTTTTCTTGAATGGTTCGAAAATTACTTCGTGCATGAAGCTAAAGCACACCGTAAAGGAGTGTCCACACTATCAGGCCGCGTCCGGCGGGCACGAGTGTTCAGTCCATCATCGGACACTTTGTGGCAATTTTGACGTTGCCCTTGCCCGTAGTTCAGCAAAATCACCAGACACTATCCGGTGGTTTGATGCCAGGTCTGGACTCTAGAGCAATAGCGCTGCCAGCCACAAAAAGTTACCACTCTTTACACCATATAGTTTTCTGTGCTTTTTTTTTATGTACACAGCAATCAATATGCTACACAGTGTTACTTTTTTCCTTTCATCTTTGCTGCTCATGGTGATAAAGCACTTGTGTCATGTCGACCATCTACTGGCTACTGTGCTAGTTGACTGCCCAACCACCTCAACAGTGTGGACAACAACACAGGCATGCCCAACAGACTTTGCCCAGGGAGGGCAGAGCAAGCCAAGAACTAACCAATAGTGTGAACGTGGCTTTCCTCTGCCTCGATTCAAAACGTAAAATATTTTCTATTTTAGATAATTGTTCAGCACACCCCAAAGCAGAACTTTTAATAAAAGACAATGTTTTTGGTCTATACCTCCCTCCTAACTGCACCTCTCTGATCAACCCTGTAACCATTGAAAGCTAAATATATATCAGAGTTCATGCACCATTTCCTTGTAGCATTAAATAATGGGAAGCTTCCTGAAGATTTCATGAAGGAATTTAACTTAAAGGGTATGGTATGGTCACAAGCTTCTGCCTGGAATAAAGTCGATAAAAGTACACTGCAAGGTGGCTGGTACAAACTGTAGCCAAGCTTAATGTTTTGGAACGAGGGAAGGAATGAACCTGACTTCTCTGGATTTTGAGTTTCCACTGAAAAGATATTGATCCAAGAATTGGTAGGGTATGATAAGAGTATGACTAACCCAAAGTGTCTTGCAATAACCAAAGAGATTACAGAGGAAAACCTAGAGGAATAGATGAACACTGATAATGATGAGCCTGTTGTTTATCAACCAACTGATCAAGAAATCGTGGAGATGATTCAGCAAGGTGAGAATAAACAAGATTATTATGAAGAAAGTGCAGCGGAAAATGAGGAAGTGGAAGAAAGAATTTCTATAGATAAATGTATCCAGATGATGAGACATTTAATTGCAGGACTGAAGCAAAGGAACTTTAAAACAAAATAAGAAATAATGTCTGTTTATTTGATTCAAAGAAAAGTAATTAAGGGAAAGCTAAAGCACCAGAAACAAGCTACAATGGAACAGTGTTGAATAAGGTCCTTAATAACACTGCCAAGGCTCATTCCAGCATAGAAAATCCACTTACTGCACCTCTTCTGCCCCTGATGTGTGTGTGCGTGTGTGTCTTTGAAGTCAGGGAGTGGGTGATGTTGCGTGGGTTGGCAACTATGTGCTGATTCAGCGAGCTGGTTGACGTGGGTGATGTGCCAGCTGGTTGTTGACGGTACTTTTTGACGTGAGGTGGTCACCAGGCTGGTCGCTGGCCCGAGTGGTTACTTGGCTGGTTGCTGATTTGAATGATAGGTTAGTGGTCCTGTAGCTGACGTGAGATGGAGCTCATGGCAATTTGTTGATATGAATGGTTTGCTGACTGGTTGCTGACGTAGATAGCTTGTTAGAGATGTGAGGGACTGTTGCTGATGTAACTAGCTTGTTGGTGACTGTTGGGGTAAACGGCTGGCTGACTGCTACGATGAGGTACATAATTGCTCTTGCTGGCTTGATTACCTGGCAAGCTGGTTGCTGACGTGAGTAGGTGGCTGGCTACTTGCTGATATGAATAACTGGTTAGCTGGTTGCTGACATGGAAGGTGTGCTGATGGATGTTGAAGCAAGTGGCGTGACTGCGTGGACAGATCGTTGGCGGATACAGCAGTGAGGCAAGTCAGCAGTTGGACATTTACTGACCTGGCTGGCAGCATATGAAAGATGTTCCGGGGGTAAGTTGTTTGCCATCTCTCTCTCTCTCTCTCTCTCTCTCTCTCTCTCCTCTCAGGTATTAAATAGCAGACCGCCACCAAGCAGTACTACCCGCCAGGGTATCGGGAGGGTTAGCGACGACTTCACAGTGAGCCAGAACTTCTGTCGCTAGTCAAGTTTCTTTCTTCTGGGCCCAGATAGCTGTCTTTTCTTTAAGCATTACTAACGCATGGGCTGCTGGCTTTCAGTTTACAAGTTAATAGAATGTTTTAGAATTCTTAAAGGATTTTACAACGTTGATATTGAAATTTTCTTGACGGTGGCGCCAGTGATACCAACGAGAGGAAATGGGCTAAAACTTTTAAGGTCAATCTGGATTGCACGAAATATTTCTTTACCACAGACGTTATTGATTCGTGGAATGAGCTCCGAGGATATGTTAATATCTACAAAATAGGCTTCTTTATAACCTGTCACTCTCCGGTATTGAATAATTCTCTTTCTCAGTCATTATAATGCAGTGGTGTATTATGCTACCTTCTCAACTACTGATCTCGCCCTAGCCATGCTGTGGTAACTTGCCAACATTGAGTAACCCGTGTTGCCTGCTTTAAGGGGAAAAGAAAAGGAATTATCGTGTCAGCCTTCCACATCAGGGGTAATACAGACATGTTAAGTCGCGGTACTGGAGCTCAAAGTTATTCCTTACTAATGGGATTTTAACAAAAAGTGAAGAGATGCATGTCTTTGAGGATGAGATTCATGACAAATTCATGGTCACTGGCTCTGTGACTGTTACAGGGATCCTAAACTGGCCCTGTCTGGGTCGTTGTAGGTGGTGGGACCTTGGATTAGAAAGACTCACTGTCTGGCTGCGACAGGATCCCTGATCGGACCCACTGGCTGTCTGGCTGTTATAAGGATCCTGACGGATTACTGTTCGGAGCTCATTGGTTGCCTGGGTGTTAACAGGTCCCTGGCCGGCCCCAGCTGTTCTCTGGCTGTAAACATTGTCATCTGGTAGAGTCCACGATCTGTTTTGGTTGTTGGTTGGTCCTTGGTGGGGCCCATTACCAGAGATACAACTACGATGCCTCAGTCTAGAAGACAACATGAGGTTTTCAGCCGGTCCCACTGGCTAGGAAAACGCCACTGGGTCCTGTCCAGTGGGACTAGGAAAGAGGTCTTGCTCGGTCTCACTGGCCGGGAGAACGTCACTGGCTCCTCATAAGCGGATCAGGTAGAGGCCCTGGTCGCATCCACTGGACGAGGAAGGCACCTTAAAGATCCAGTAACTGTCTGCTAAACAAACAATTGAGTCTGTAGTTATACGCTGGCGTGGGTGACTAATCCCTTAATGGCCTGTTAGAGGCGGCTCAAGAGGGAGGAGGAGAAGCCGAAGGAACATGTTACGACAGACAAAAACCTCACTTATGATGTACGTCAGTATTTAAAGCTTTTTCTTTTTTTTTTGTCATTTCCATTCAGCAGATCTTCCTCTCTTATAACGAGACGTACACGTTGGCCTGAACTCGCCCGCCTCCCAGAGGGCGCGCTCTTATCTGACACCCGAGATCAGGATGACGACGTATAAGGAAGCTCCTCACGAGGAGACTTCTCTCATACAAAGCACGGGATGATAGGTTCATTATCTCCCGAGCCTGGCGCTGCTGAAACGAACAGTCAGGTCTTTGTGTATACGCGTGTGTGTATGTGTGTGTGTGTGTGTGTATCTCTATGTGTACGTGTTTGTGTGTGTCTGTGTGTGTGTGTAGGTCCTCACGAGCGATGTGTTCTCAAGGGATTATTCGGGCTGCTTGCTCCACCGCGGCCCCTGTAAGTCACTGTCAGCAG
>JAUUDW010143153.1:4738-23048 GCA_032361385.1 Panulirus guttatus | reverse complement strand
AAACACAAACACACACAAACACACAAACACACACACACACACACACACACACACACACACACACACACACACAAACAAACAAACAAACACACACAAACAAACACTCACACAAACAAACACACACAAACACACACGCTCTTTCACTCACTCACTCTACCTATCTATCTAACAGATCTATGGGCCCTAGTCCCCGGCATCATGGGGTGCTAAGAACCTCCAGGTTTCTGCCTGACTTTACTGCCAGTGAGAGTGAGGGCTTTGGCAATAGTAGTACTGGCCCCTTCCATGACCTTTCCCTCTCTGGTAGACCTTCCTTTTTTTATTCTGCTCACTATACCAACATTTGTGGTCTCTTGTAACTTCTCCTCTGTTGAACACAATCCGTCTAGTACCTCTTCTAATATTTTGCTTCTTTCTGAGACACCATTGTCAGTGAAGTTCTCACTAAACCCATTTATAAGTCCAACTATAATCTCCACTTACTGTTCTGGTTCAGAGGTGGTATTTGTGCTTACTCCAACATCAACACACCAGTTGTACATCATAAGGGTCTTGAGTATCCAAATATTGATGTTTTGTGGCTCGAGGACTGTCTCCCAACTACCACACTTTTTCTCTGTTTTGCCTATTGATCTCCAAATTCTTCAAATTTGATATCTTTCTTCGACTATCTAAAGTCCTGCCATGAGCCTGTGACATCCTCTCACCCTCAAGCTGAGATCCTATACCTCAGGGAATTCAATGTTCACCATAGGGAATGGTTGAATTCCTTCCATACGGATGGTGGAAGGACTGAAGCCCTCACATTCTCCATTTTCAGTGATTTAGAGAAAATTATTTCCCATGCTAACCATTTTCCTGACCACTTTCCCAATATTCTGGATCCTTTTTTCACCTCTTTTCCATCTCACTGTAAGTACACAATCTCTCCCCAATTTGTTTATCTGATCACGCTCTCATAAATGTATCTCTTCTAATGGCACCTACCCCTCCAGTGTCCCCTTCTAAGCATGAATACATGCACCTTAACAAAGCTGACTGGAATAACGTACGTAACTTCTTTTTTGACTTTTCTTTGGCATATTACTGTCTCTTATGTGGTGATGTTTCATTCTTTGCCAGACACATAGCAGAGGTTATTCTTGCGGAAATGGAAGCATTTATCCCCTCTTCCTCCGAGATGACCTCATCATCCAATCCATTCCTGTTTTGAAGCCATTCAAGCAAGGAATCAGACATATCGGGCTTGGAAAAACTTTCCTTCCTCTGGCTTCCATTCATCTTTTATCGCTGCCCGTAATCACTGTAAGCATATAATCCATGAGGCAAAGTATTCCTTTATTCAAAGGAAGTGCGATAACTTCTCCACGACATCCACTGATAGGTCTTTCTGGTCTTTAGCTAAGGGCATATCTAAGAACTTCTGTTGCTTTACCTTTCCTTTGCTTTCCCGTTCTCATGGTACTATAGCCGTCTCTGCCATATACAAAGTGACTATGATTCCTGTTCCTCCTGTAATTCCTCTTTGGATGACTGTAATTCCTTCACCCTCTGATGCTCCTCTTACTAATCCTATGCCCCTTCCCATAATCTCTTTTCGGACTGTCCAAAAAGCGTTTCTCTATCTAGACACAAGCAAGGCTTATGGTCCTGATGGCATCCATCCCTGTGTACTGAAAGAGTGTGTCTCTGAATTTGCACCTGTTCTTGTTCATCTATTCCATTACTGTGTAAAAACCAAAACTTTTCCTTCACCTTGGAAGCATGCATTGATACATCCCATCCTTGAGATGGGTGACCATTCTGACCCCTTTAACTATTGTCCTATTGCTTTGATATCTGCCATTTTCAGAATCTTTGAATCCCTTCTCAACTCCCATATCCTTAGACACCTCGAAAATCACTGTCTTCTCTCTGATCACAGTATGACTCTCGTGAGGTGAGATCCACTGGTGATATTCTTTCCTATCTTACTAATGTCTAGTCATTATCCCTGAGAGATTTTGGGGAGTCATGTGTAGTTGCCCTTGACATATCCAAAGCTTTTGACAGGGTGTGACATTGGGGTTTCTTCTCTAAGCTCCTTTCTTTTGTCTTCCCTCCCTCAATTTGCTCCTTAATATCAAGCTTCATCTCCAGCCAATCTATCTCTGTGGTTGTTGATGGATCAGTCTTCCCCCTTTTCTTCATCAACAGCAGTGTCCCTCAAGGTTCTTTCCTGTCACCTACACTTTTTCTACATATTTTCAACAATTTCTTCTCTGCCACAAATAATTATAATCAAATGCACTCATATGCTGATGACTCAACCTTGCATGCATCCACATCCTTCAGTTCTGCTCCTTCTCTCAGTCGATCTGCATTTTGTCTTGACACAGCTTCCTCAATAAAGTCAGACTTGGACAGGATATCTATTTGGGGTAGATGAAATATATTGTTAAGTTTAATGCGTCCAAGTCCCAGTTTCTACCCATCTCTCTATCGAAAACTCCTCACAACTCTTGTCTCTCCTTTGACAGTTATATAATTCCATCTCTTGACTCAGTGAACATACTTGTTATTACTGTAACATCCACTCTTTCTTGGAAACCCTACATTACAGGAATAGCTAAGTCTGCCTCTTAAGAAACTGGATGTCCTGTTTAGATGTTGAAGCTTCTTCTCATCTGAACAGTTGTGCCATTTATGTACAGGATTGATTCATCCTTTTATGTGATACTGCTCTCACAGCTGGGGGTGGTTTTAGCTCTGCATCCTTACTTGACAGAGTTGAGTTGAAAGCAGTCTAACTTTTAATCTCTCCCATGCTAACTTCCAAACTTGACCCTCATGCCCAATGCCACAGTGTTGGTTCACTTTCCCTCTTCTGTAGGTATTACTTTGGTTTTTGCTCCAGAGAGCTGGCTGCTTGTGTGCCAGCACCATTAGCTAGACCATGCAATATTCGGTGGGCTGCTGCATCACATGATAACTGTGTGGCCATCAGCAACTAAAGTGTGGGCTGCTTTGATAACTGCTTCTTTCCCTACTCATCAGAGCTTTGGAACCCTTTGCCCTCTCATGTCTTTCCCAATAACTATGACCTGGAGCATTTTAAAAGATAGGATTTTCGCTTCCTCCAAAATTTGTAAATATTTTCCCTTGTCTTTTCTTTTTGCATTTCTTAATTCTCTCTGTATTTCAATTAAGGCCCCGGCCTTGATGTCTGGAGCTTGTAACATAAGAAAGAAAAGGTAAGGTGGGGACATACATGAGTATACATTATTGATAAGGAAAGATGGTAAGAGGGCTGTCATGTATTTGGGAGATTCTCGTGTTTTCTTTCTGGTGGTGTGCAATATTAGGCTGGGAGTGTTACTGGGGTGTGATGGGTATACACCAGGCTGGCATAACTGTAGCTGACTTTATTTTGAAATCATCTTAGCACAACTACGAACATATGAAGGACAAGAAGTGTAACTACATTACATTCCTCCCTCCTAAACTGAATTTTGGGGAAGTCAAGATGAACTTTGTAAAACAACAGTTTGAAAGGAAATAATGTAATCCAGTAAAAGTAAAAATGTAAATAATAGTATGAAATTAAACTGCAATAAAAACATATTCCTAAAATAATAACACAGTTCCTTTATCGTAAACTTCAAATAAAAATGAACATCAACTCACATGTTTGACTTACTTTACATAGGAGCTTACACAACTCATTTATTTACATCAGGTACATGAAATTAAGAATGTAATACACTCTAGAAATATGATATAAAATTTGTGAAATAAACAGTTACACATAAGGTACAGAAAACAAATATTCTAAACTAATTTATGAATAGTGTGTTTGATGGTTTCCTGACTCTAGATAGCTTCAGCACAGTTCTGGCATAGCCTTAGAAATCCCTTGATGAACTGAAGAAGCAGTACTTGGCTGGTCTTGTGGTGGAGATGCTCCTACTGATGTAGGGTGTGCTGCCGCTGTTGGAAGGGTATGATTTCCAGCAGGTGTAGCCAGAACACTGACTGCTTTAGGATTCGTTTGCACAAACTGCTGTTGTAGTGCTGGGTGTTTGATGTACAGTTGGGATGGGGAGTAGTCAGATGTAGGTTCTTAAAGTTAGTTAACGCCATCCATTGTATAATTCACAGTAATTTGGTCAACATGTCTCAACCAAATAGCATTACCCACATCCACATGGTTCTACAGTAGTCCCAAATGTTCCACAACAGTGCCTGAGATACACCCTTATCCCACTTTGATAGTCTTGAACAGACACTTGCTGTCCTCAGATGAATTCTCGAAGAGCACAGACATGATGATCACGTGACATCTTCTGTTGCTGTTGTGACTTTGCTGCCTGCTCATTCAAACTTGGTTTCAGCATTGTCAGCCTTCTTCAGGATGCTTTCTCCAAGAAGAGTTCTGTAGGAGTCTGGTGTCTCGTACCATGTAGGGTTACGATAGATGAACAGAAAACTTGTCACCTTATCTGTATGGGATTGGTCAGTGCCTTCTTTTTTCTTCAGTAACAACATCAAACCCTGCACCATTCACTCATCCTGCCCATTTGATGCTGGATGAAATAGAGGTGTTCACTTGTGACATACACCATTTCTCTCCAGACTTCTCAATCCTGCAGATGTGAATATTGCAGCATTATTTGTCACTACCTCCTTTGAAGACCAAAAGCAGCAAACAGTGAAGTACAGATTTTATCTTCTCTGATGTGCTACCAGTAGTCTGGATCACCTCTGGCCTATTGGAGTACACATCCACCAAAAGCAAAAATATCTTCCCTTTGTACTCAGTATAGTCTAAATGAATATGCTGATATACCCTGGTAGCCCATGGCCAAGGGTGGAGAGGCACTGAGAAGGGGCTCATTTTAGTGTGGGCAAAGAACAAAACACTCAGCAACCTTGCATTGTATGTGACATTGTATGTAAAGGCTTTATTGAAATATCAAGACCTCACTTGTCCTCTAGCCACCATGCAGAGTAAAGTCCAGAACCCTAGCCAATGGCAAATCCTTCCTTGTTTGGTCTACCATCTCACAGGCTGGTATAGAGAGTTTGTCTATATAGAAAAAATGAAAAATTTCAGCATGTGATGAACTTGTAGATTTCTTTGGCTACCTTGAAAGAGCATTCGCATTTGAGTGTTCCTCTGATTTTCTGTAGGTGATGTCATAGTCATATGCTGATAGTGCTAGTACCCACCATTGGATCCTTCCTTACTGCTGCTTGCGTTGGCACATCCGACTTCAGTCTGAAAATCTTGCATAATGGCTTGTGGGCAGTTTGTAATAAAAACATCCTGCTTAATGTTCTGGATGCGAAAGTGACAGGTCTTTCCATGCCATCTGATTCCACATGACTGATTACTGGTGCAGTACCAAGGGAATTGGCAATGCAAACAAGGATGATCAGCTTTTGAGGGTTGTAGTGGGCAAGGCAATGTTCTGAAGTTTAATTAAAGACTTTTTGCCTTGTCAAATGCTGCTTGACATTCTTCTGACCTACCCACAGTTGATTTTTTTGCACTAAATTGTATAGAGGAGCTACCCAAACACTTGTGTTCATCATGAAGTGGGAGTATTAACTCATGAGGCCTAGGAAAGATTTCAGTTGAACTACATTTTTCATTGCTTGAGTCATTTATGCTTCCAACCTTGTCAGGATCCTTGTGGAAACCTGTAGCATTAATACAACGTCCCATGTACAGAACACTGTCTTTGAAGAAAGCACACTTTCTTTAGCCACAGTCCACAGTCTTGAAGGCTTTGAAAGACCATCTCCAAATTCTTCATGTGTTCATTCACTGCATGTCCCTTGATCAGCACATCATCTAGGTATAAGCAGGTTTTGGGAATATTTTGCAAAGATTGTTCCATTACCCCCTGGAATATTGCTAGTGGAGACAAGATACTATACGGTAAATGGGTGAACCTCTTCATTCCCTGTGAAGTCTTTGCAGTTAGAAAATGTCTGCAGTCCTCTTCCACTTCAGTTTGATGGTAGGCCTGAGTTAGGCCCAATGTGCTGAATTTCAGTCCTCCTGCCAACTTAGCAAACAAATCTTGTATGCATGGAAGATAATACAGTCTTCCTGTATAAACTTATAAATGCTAACTTTGAAATCAGCACAGACTCACACAGAACCATCATTGTTGGGGACATATACCAAGGAAGTTGCCATCCTTCCATATCCAATGTCTCCCCCTTCTCTTCTCCTTGCCCTTTCCACTTTTAACATGTATATCCTCTTTGTCAGCCTCTCCTCACTCTATCTATATCTCTGATGCCTGTTCCCACCTGGAACTCCCTCAAGGGGATGGCCCCAACAATAGAGTCACCATAACTGGTGAACTCCAGTGCCACTTCTAAACCTTTAGTGCCACACCCTTAGGAGGCCACTGGCAAAGGACAACTCTAGTGCAGTGTTTGCAGAGGCTCCTACCTATGCCACTTCTAAACCTTTAGTGCCACACACTTAACAGGCCACTGGCAAAGGACAACTCTAGTGCAGTGTTTGCAGAGGCTCCTACCTAATGTTCCTACTGACTGCTACTTAATATCCTCACTCATTCTCTCCATATGTCCAAAGAATCTCAGCACACACTCTTCAGCTCTCTAAACCACACTCTTCTTACTACCAAACACCTCTCTTTCCCTTTTATTACTTACTTGATCAAATCACATCATACCAGATATTGTCCTCAAACATTTCATTTACAACACATCCACACTCTATTACACATCCTCATTTATAGCCCTTGCCTCACAACCATACAACATTGCTTGGACTCCTAAAACTTCAAACATACTCAGTTTTGCCTTACCTGTCTTTCCAAACATTCTTTAATGATCTGAGAACATTTGTCCCCTCATCCACCCTATGACTTACTTCAGCAGTTTATTCACTGTTATGTCCACTCTCAGGTATCTAAAACACTTCACTTCCTCCAAATTTTCTTCATGCAAACTCACACCCCAACCAATCTGTCCCTTTGCCCTGCCAAACCAAATAACCATGCCTTTATTCACATTTACTCCCAGCTTCCTCCTTTTGCATGCTCCTAAACTCAGACATCAACTTTTGTACTTTCTCACTTGAATCTGCCACCAGTACTGTGTCATCAGCAAACAGCAACTGACTCACTACCCATGTTCACTCACCCCCTACAGACTGTATACTCATCCGTATCTCTTAAGACCCTTGCATTTAACTCCCTCACTACATTTAGCAGCTATGGTGACATCACACACCCCTACCACAGCCCAACCATCAATATTTACTCTCACACACCTTACACTCTCAATAAAAACTTCTTACTGCCTCTAGTAGCTTTCCTCTCACACCATATATCCATAAATTTTCTACAAGGCATCTCTATCAGCCCTATCATATGCTTTCTTCAAATCCATAAATGCCACAATACAAGTCGTTGTTTCTATTTCTTGCATGCATTCTTTAAAGCAAACACCTGATCCACACATCCTCTACCTCTCTTGGAACCACATTGTTTCTCCTTGGTCTTGCTTTGTGCATGCCACTACCATCTTAATCACCACTATTTCATACAATGTTCCACATACATTCAATATACTTATACATCTGTAATTCCAACATTCAGCTTTTTCCCCATGCCTTTATACAGTGACACTATACAGGTGTTCCACCAATCCTGAAGCACCTCACCATGATCCATACTCACACTGAAAATCCTAACTGACCAATCACCAACACAGTTACTCCCATTCTTAAGAAATTCAGTTGCAATCCCATACCCTCCTGCAGCCGTGACACATTTTATTTATAATAGGCTTTCTCCTCCTCTTCTGTCTTCACCAAACCACTTTCCATAACTCTCACTTTGTTTACCTTCCAACCCAGACATGCTACATTTGTTACCCAATCATCAAACACTTTCACATCCATTTCCTCTTCACCTCATTACTGCCTCTTACCACTTACCCTTTTGCCCCTTAATATAATGTTTCCATGTGTTCTATTATTAATATGATTAATAGAAGTTAATATGAATAACTAAGAGTTAAAGTAGATTACAACAAAGTTGTGAAGATTAGTGGAGAGAGAGAGAGAGAGAAGTAGGCTGAAGTGTGGGTGTGAATAGAAAGATGGTGGAAGTGGAGTGTTTCAGATACGGAACCTGGGAGTGGATATGGCAGCATATGGAACCATGGAACTGAAACTTATCTATTGAGTTATCCATTCTCTAACTGTCATGTGCAGTGCATTGAAACTACAGCCCCCTATCTACAACCAGGCCTCACAGATGTTTCCATGATTTCCCCGGCTGCTTCACAGGCCCTGGTTCAGTCCACTTATGACAAGTCAACCCCTTCATACCACATCGTTCCAGTTTACTCTATCCTGTGCACTCCTCAACCCTCCTGCATGTTCATACCATGATTAACCAAATTTTTTTTCAATCCATCCTTCCATCTTCAGTTTGGTCTCCCCATTTTCCTTGTCCCCTCCACTTTTAACACATGCATCCTCTTTGTCAACCTCTCCTCACTCATTTTCTCTATATGTCCAAACCATTGTAGCATACCCTCTTTAGTTCTCACAACCATACTTTTTTTATTGCCACACCTCTCTCTTACCCATTTATCATTTGCTTGATCAATCCATCTCTCACCACATCTTGTTCTCATACATTTCATTTCCTACACACCCACCTCCCTCCACACATCATCATATATAGCCCATGTCTCACTTCCATGTAACATTGTTGGGACTCCTATACCTTCAAACATGCCAATTGTTGCCCTTCCACATAACAAGCTCTTTCCACATATTCTTCAATGCTCCCACACCCTTTGCTTCCTCACCCACCCCATGTCTCACTTCTGCTTCCATAGTTCCATTTGCCACACTATCCACTACCAGGTAACTAAAACATTTCACTTCCCCCAAATTTTCTCCAATTAAATTCACACCCCAACTAACTTGTAAATATCCGGCTAAACCTAATAACCTTGCTTTTATTCACATTTACTCTTAGATTCATCCTTTCACACACTCTACCAAACTCATCATCGCCAACTTCTGCAGTTTCTCACTTGATCTGCCACCAGTGCTTTGTCATCAGCAAACAGCTACTGGCTTGCTTCCCAGGCCTTCCTTATCCCCTATATACTGCATACTTATCCCTCTCCAAGACTTGCATTTATTTCCTTCACTATTCCATCCATAAACAAATTAAACAGGCAAGATGACATTACACACACCCCTGCCACTGACCAACTTTCACTTAGAGCCACTCACTTTCCTCTCTTCTAACTTAAACACATGCCTTACACCCTTTGTGAAACTTCACACTGCTTCTAGAGTCTTTCCTCCCACACCATGTATTCATAAGACCTTCCACAATGCATATCTATCAACCTTACCATAAGCTTTTTCCAGATCGATAAATGCCACATACAAATCCTTCTGTAAGGATAGATATTTCTCACACATTTTCTTAAGTAAACACTTGAACCACTCACTCTCTACCACTTCTGAAACCACATTGTTCCTTCTTAGTGTGATGATCTGTACATGTTCTTTACATAATGATAATAATGAACAGTGATATACTGGGGGCAATGTGCTGTCAGTGGCCTGAACCATGGCATGTGAAGTGAATGGGGGAAACCATGGAAAGGTCTGTGTGGCCTAGTTATGAATAGGGGGCTGTGATTTTGGTGTATTGCACAAGACAGCTAAAGAAAGGATGTGAGCAAATTTCTTCATATAGGCCTCGTTTCCAAGCTCACTCACTTTTACTACCCTCTTCTCACCCATATACGTCATTTCTTCTTTTCCAAAAACCACATCTTTGCCTCCACCAGGTAATGATTAAACCTCCCACTAGCTGCCCCTCTCAACACATTCACATCCAAGAATCTCTCTTTTGCACAACTCTCAAATAGTGTTTAATCTGATAATGTCCATGTATCATCTTACCTACTCATCCACATATAGTTATGTATAATCCTGTACAACACCCCCCGGCTTTTTGGATACAGATTTTGTGATGTTAATTATGTGGGACTTCCAGAATAGAGTGGAGGATATGGTTGTACCCATCATGTTCATATTAGTACAGATATGAATTGAGGTGTTTTAAATTTGAAAAGCAGGAAATGAATGACTCGTATAGAGATAATGGGAGAAACTGCATTTTAGCACTATTAGATTTAACTTGGTCTTGCATCATTATTGCATCAGGATTTTCAAAAACAGCATGATCTTTCACACAACAGTTACTCTCAAATTCTCAAACTCTCTGTCAGAAAATATTGATGAAGAGTCAGACAACACAGAAAGATGTAACTGTATGCTCATGTTATTTCATTCAGTTTTTCTCATTGAGGCTTACTTCAGTGTGCTACAACAATTTTAAGAACATTTAGTATATTGGGCAGTTATCACTAAGTTATGCTCTCTGCAGATGTAATTATTTTTTGGAACTCTTGGATCTGTTTGCAGTTTGAAAACAGATTTTTAGCTCTTCCTTTTAATAAATTCATTTCATTTAGAACTGTGAAAATGTCTGCTAGATTGACAGCTTCATAACCCATCTGTTATTGCAAAGCAAAATTGCCAAATCAGACCATTTTTCTACCAGAAAATGAGAATCTCTTACCAGAAGTTATACATTATACACTGTTGTAAGCACCTTGCTTCATGACAGTTAGTGAACTTTAGGGTGAAATTAGTCAGTGAATTTGAATAGCTCCCATTTTAAGCATAACACAAAAAAAAAAAGCTGCTGTTTTAGAGAACTTCCTTAAATGATATTTACATCTCAGAACTACCATAAGATTACTAGAAATACCCTTGGATGCCAAGGTCATGAGATGAATGAAATTGTGATTCCCATTACAGTCATAATTATGTCAACTCTGCCATTTTTTTTGGTCATATATTACTGCATCATCATGCTGTTGGTAAAGTAAGAAAACACAGTAGGTCTTCCATAAAATCATCTTATCCTGCATATCTTAACTGGATTAATAGTGGTGCATCGTTAGTGCTTTCATGTTGGTTAATGAAATTTGCATCAGACTGTAATCAAGTAACAAGATAGTTTTCTAAATTCTCTGCAGTAGAAGATATTCTCCAAATCATTGTGTTATTACTGGGAATACTACTCAGTTTTCCACAGATTTTTCTTTGAATCTTGTACAGATCATATCCAGGATTGTGGAAGGATTAGGGTTATAGCATATATAAGGAACATTTTCTTTTTTGCCACAGATGGAATTAGATGTGACAACAGCTGCACTTGATCATTCAGGGTGGTTGACTGACTGAGAACTTGCAGTGATAATATTAATTAATACTTCATCCCTAGAAATATTCAACTAATTCTGCATGTTTTGTGCCCAAGTTTCTTTCTTTCATATTCGTTTCCTGTTTTCCTCATAAGCGAAGTAATGTCCACAACAGAAGACTGATCTTTAAAGGAAATATCTTTTTTTGTCGATTTGACTGTTTAAAGCTCTCTTTGATAAGGATTTACATACAAATAACACACTAGAGCTTGAGATCTTGATTTTCTTTTACACATTCAGTTAAACCATATTCCAAAAAAGGATCATTGTTGATTATTTAGTTTTCTTGTCAGACAAGGTTGACAATAGAAACCTCTCTGTTTTTACTAAAACCTTGTTCAAGAAGCCATAACTAAATTTTCATCGCCATATCAGGTGCTGATGAATTTTATAACTGAGTTTCTGAGCTTCATTTTCTAATAAAAAAGAAAGATCCATTTTATTCCAGGAAAATTTATTGGATCAAGCCCCACTGTTAGTCTTCACAACATGAACAAAACTGACAGGGAGGGCACTACTATATGAGGCAGTGTACTCTTGTGAGTTGACACAAAAAATCCCCTTAGTGTTGCAAAATATTATCTCCTAAAAATGCAGTTTTTGTCTATGTAATGCTGGCTTCATGCATGTTATAATTAACTCTGTATCATCTACTTACAGGTTTTTCTCACCTCCCTAAACATTCAAGATTTTTTAACCTTACTGATGCTTTTATCCTTATAAAATGAGAGGTGAAGAATAAAAGAAAACTTGCCCTTCTGCTTCAGTGCTGTCAAAGACAAGAGTGGACTTAATATATATTTTTTCTACCTCACACATTGATATTGAGTGTCACCTCCCTTTAATTCCCTGTAAGTAAGATAATTCAAAGATGTAGTGTACCTTATTAGCTACTTTATCAGTAACAGCTATATATTAACAGAAATTGGCATATGTGGCATCCGACACAATCTGCATTTTCCTTCCCTGTTGCGTCTGCAGGGTAACTTAGAGTGATCATTCTGTGCAAGCATTTGGCATTCCTACATGCCCATCTCCTTTTCCTTACTAAGAATGTATCCTTAGAATTGTGGCAGTAATTTCCCAATGTGAAGATCTTCATTTATGAATGGCAAAGATCTCTTTTTGTGAATATTAAAGGATTATAATCTCTTGCACTCCAAATGGAAGTATTTTGATGGTTAAATCTGTGAAATAATGTTGCCAGGTTAACAATAAATCTAAGTAATTTCATAGTAGATATCAACCACAAATGTCACACTAAGAGGGTGGTCACATTGCACAACAGTTTGGAGAATGGGACACGTCTACGGTTCAGTAGACATAGATAGTAAAAATGCTGCACACACACCTAAAATCATCATAAGGGCAGAAATGGTACAGTTCAAAATATTGTTTATTTAATATTGTGAAACACAGTATTCTGTTTACTTAAGGAATACATGAATAAGAAAATGAAATGTAGGAAAATAAAATAAAATTCTGAACATACAGACCTTGCATTACCCTGAACACATCTGAGGTTATACAATAAACTGAGTTAGAGATCGTTGTCATAAACTATATGACATTCTGAATGATATCCAGTGACTCATACTTTGAAAAAGACTGACAGCTTAGTAGTTGGACAAAAACAAATTTTATATACATTATTTTGATTTAGTGCCTCTTTAAATAGAAAATACTCTTTAGGAAATATAATCATAAAATTTAATGCCATTTTTGCATCCATATGCAGAAGAATGGAGTCCAGATGACTGCAAATCTCCAGGGACCATTGCTAAACCAGATGACATTATGAAGGCACCAGAGAAGAACCCAGCAACAGGTTATCCCATCGCAGCAGTCAGAAGGATAAAGAAATGTTGTCGTGCACAGGGCTTTTCTGGGGCTTCACCTTTTAGGCAGAGAACAAGAGGAAGGGGAAGACCAAAGAGACTGATCTAAAATACTGGATCATGACAAGGCTTTTTTGAGAACTGGATATTCAGTGATGGGAGGAGTTACATTCCAGAAAGATAAAGTAAACTTTTAGATCTAGGTAAGATGAAGGAGCCAGTGGAAAAATGAAGTAGGTGTAAAAATTTGTGGTTGACTTTTGTGTGTGATATCAAATCAGCTACAAGTGCTGTAAGACTCCATACTTAAAAAGATTGAGCTTATTCACGCTGACATAAAGTGACCCAGTGATAGGATATTCATCCTGATGGGTAAGTATCACATCATACACTTTGCAGCCGAAGTTGTTTCTTGACTCTTTATAAGTGTATTGTGTACATGATACTGTGTATTTAGGAACTGAAATTTTTAGCACATAAATTAAGCATTATTTTCTAGATATGCTATATGAATATATCTTATAAAAGGTATCCACTGGTGATCCACATAATGATTGTAATGACTGATAAAGGTTAGCAGTTGAGTAGAATTTTTCATAAAAGTGAATGTGAGATTCATTTGCCTCACCACTCAGGATTTCTGCCTACAAATCTCATTTTAATACCTTTTGGTGCTTTAGTTACTGCAGTAGTTTTCATATGAATGATTGTGAGATTAACAGTTGCTTCAGCACTCAATACCCCATGTTTGTAAATTAGTTTAACAAGTTTCTGATTAAGTTGATACTGTACAGCATTAGAAGCATTTGTAATATTTCAAATGAGATGTAAGTACAGTATGAAAATTCAGAACTGGTGTGTTTTATCCACCAGAAAGAAACAAATGCTCCCCTTGGAGCATGATTTATTCAGAATTATCATATGAATACTTGTACGTATGAATTTCAGTAAAATTATTTATTCAGAGAAGCTAGTGTCCCTAAGTTCACCATATGGTTATTAGTATGTATGTAATATATTTGTGTGTGACATTTCATATTCCAATGAAATTCAAGATTCTAGGGCAGCTGCATTTGGTCTCTTCTTTGCAGTTTGTTTCTTCCTGCAAGAAAATCAAGAAAGGTCCCAGAGAATATGATAATTTTTAGTTCATGAAACATATTTGTAAGTGATGAACTATAACAATGAGGATACAGGCATTAGATAGTATGCTTACATTAGCTTAATATGTATATATGATACCCTGCTTTGTACCTTCTTAACATCTACAGTTGTTACAGGGTATTTAGCTGGGAGCTTGAGGTAGAAGTATAAGTTTGTAACATTAGGCAGTGAATACTAGGTAGACACATTAGGTAGAAGTAGTTGATAGGAACATTAGGTAGAAGCCTCTGAAAACACCACACTAGAGTTGCCCTTTGCCAGTGGCCTGTTAAGGGTGAGGCATTGAAGGCTAAGAAGCGGCACCAGAGTTCAACATGTATGGAGACTTTTGTTGTGGCCACTCCCTTGAGGGAGTTTTTAAAGGGAATGGGCATCAGAGATATATATATATAATTGATAGATGGATAATTTACAGAGTACAGGAATGCAAACTTAATGGCTAAAGTTTAGATTTTTTTCAAGTCTCCCTATCCACATTTAATATTTCTTCTCTCGGACTCTAAGCATAATTCATGTAAAGTTTTATGAATATTGTAAGAGCATATATCAACCTGTATAACTGCACCCTGAATATATTTGCTATATATACTTTTACATGGATAATGTGAAATGAATCAGAAAAAATGTTGAAGGAATAAAGTTATCCCATTTGGGCTTGTTAGTAAGGGAAAGTTGGAAAAGGAGGAACTATCTACTAGCATAAATAGGAGAAATGACAATATTTGTAAAACTTTTGAGTTTTGAAACATTTCACCGGCTATCAAACAGGACTGCACTGTGCATGTTGCTGAAGAAGGAAAGAGTACCTATGATGAGATTTTGCAGGGCATCCACACATATACAAGCAGCAGTAGAAGCTGATGAGAGAAGAGCTCCAGGCAGTACTGATTGCTTTTTAAGATTTTGGAGGGTCAGCAGCTCATTAAGTGGATTATGTGGGGGTTGGGGTTGGAGGGGGATAGAATGTGAAGGGGCCCATAAGAGATACATGGATTGGATGTTAAGTTTGAAGGTAGTAGTTGGTAGGCAGCCACTGACCAGGGAGGTATATTACAGATGCTACTCGCCTGGGTATCAGGAAGGTTCATGACAGCTGCACAGTGAGCCAGCATTTCAGTGGTTGTCAAGTTGCACTTTGCCTCACCCAGATATGGACTGCTGGCATTCCATCCACTAACAACAATCTCTCCTTGCCATACATAGCACTTGACAATGCTTAACTTACACAGCTCATTCTTCCTAACTCAAGGTTTTTTTGCAGTAAGCGCTGTGTTAACCCTGCCTTTTGGTAAAATGGTAGGAGCAACAGATAGAAGTAGTAGGTAGGAACATTGGACAGGAGCATTAGGTAAAAGTTGTGGGTAGGAACATTTAGATGTGAGCATTAGGTAGAAGTAGAAGGTTGGAACATCAGGTAGAAGTGGTAGGTAGGAACATTAGATAGGAGCCTGTGCAAACACTGCACTAGAGCTGCCCTCTGCCCATGGCCTGTTAAGGGTGAGGCACTAAAAGTCTAAATAGCAGCACTAGAGTTCACCAGTAATGGACAGTCTTCTGCTGTAGTCACCCCATTGAGGGAGTTCCCAAAGGGAATGTGCATCTGAGATATAGATAAATAGATTAAGTTTGAGTGTGCTAAAATTCTGGTAGTTTAACAGGGCTTGGGAGTAGAAGCTGCCTAGGTTCAAAGTTAATGCCCAGAAGTGTTGTCAGCTTCAGTGGATCAATTTCGTTTAATTGTCATGCTATATTTTTAAAGGAACTCCAGTTTTCAAGAGTGTGGGTGATGTGAAGAAATGTAGAGGTTTACAGCATAAAAAAAGCAGCTCTGACTTAACTAAAGAGAGTAAGTTTTAGTGAAACCATGAGTCAACATTGTCAGTGACAGTTAAAGAATTTAATTCTTATATTTGAGGTTATTTTTGCTAATAAGCTTTTATTAGACTAGGACTACTTTGAGGGATCATTTTAAGAGCCAAGAAATGAAAAATTAAAGGTCTTAAAAAAGGCAAAAAAAAGAGACAGGAAAGTTAGGACAAGCTTGTCAAGAAACACTAACATAGCTAAGTACTGTACTAAAGCTTTTGTTTTCACACTGAACTATGGTCTAGAATTGCCTCCAATAAGGAAATGCCCCAAGACCAGTCAATCATAAGATCAAGGAAGAGACAAGAGGGATAGATGAAAAGGAACCACAAAGAAAACAAATGTTTGGAGATGTTTTGGGAAATTGTTAAGAAGTAAGACCAGAAGTTAACACAACTAGAGGAGAAGCTAAAGAAACTGAGGAATCAATTCAAAGACCATAAAGGGTGTCATGAAATGAAAGAGAAACGTAGGGATCTGAGAAAAATAGTGAATGGATGTTAACCAAAATTCAGTTTTGTGGATGGGATTCAGGTGGTACACAATTTATGAAACGAAGATGAATTCATTAAAAAGCATATAAAGTTTAATGGTTCTTTTCTAAATGTCATAGAGGCTGTTCAGAAAGAAGAAAGGATTAAAATGCAAACAATTTGTTGATAATAGAGGGAAGGGAGGTGCAGATGGTGTGATTTTGGCAGCTGATCGATAGACACCGTGCATGAAGAGTGATGTAGAGGAATATAGACTTGGTATCATACAAACTGAGGCACACATGAAATTAAGTGAAACAGTGAAAAGAATAAAATTCAGCTAGAGATGGAGCAATTAAGGAAGTGTATGGCCTAGTTGATGAGAGGTTTAAAAAAAGTGCAGTGCATACAGGAACAGTGTTCTGTCTATCCATCTGTCCATATCCCTGATGCCCATTCCCGCCAGGAACTCCCATCAAGGGGTGGCCTTGTTAAAAGAGTCTCCACTTATACCTGTCCTTACATGCCTCCCTCGCATACACCATTCCACACATTCTTCCACTATTTCTCTCCCTCTAGTATTTCTCAGCCTTATTCACCCATGTCACAGGTGGTCTTCCTCTCACACCAACCCCTTTAATTGTACTATCATACACTCTCCTTGTAAACTTCCAGTCTTGTATTCTTTCCACGTGCCCAAACAATCTCAAAGTATTATGTTTCACCCATTCTGCCACTCCACAATTCATTCCCATTGTAATCCCAGCCATACTACACGTCTTATACACCCCTTCATTTATTTCTTCATTCCATCTAGTCACACCTCATGCTCTTCTCAAATAGCTCATTTCCACAGCCTGGATTCTTGACCTCTGTGACTCATTCCTTATCCATGTTTTGGCTGTATACGTCAAGGTTGGGAGGACTATGCTGTCCCTGTAGTTTAGCTCTCTTTAATTCTGGAACTATCTTTGTAGCACTTCTAAGGACTTTCTAAGTTCTTTACGGTTCTTTACTTGCGATGACCAAACCTAAGAAGCATATGCTAGTTTTGGCCTTATGTAGGATATGAATAGCTTGCTTAGTAATATCTTATCCATGTACTTGAAAGACTGTTGAGTCATTACAATGTGTTTATTTTCAATCAGTGCTGTGTTGGGGGAACTTTAAGTATATGTTGCTGAAGTGTGAAGCCATGGTAAGGTTTTTATTTCTTCTTGGGGTTGATGGTTGTTTATGAAGGGTCTGGGTGAAGAACTAAGTGCTAAGCACTTTCATGTGAGATTGCATTGGAAATATTTTTGTTGTTGTTGTTGTGCTAGCTGTAAAGGTGTAGGTGGATGACTAGGCTGGTGAGGTGTAGTTTAGGGCAGAACAGATGAACTATGTGTAGAGGATACTAAGGTTTCTGAAGATATGTGTTCTTCAACTCTGCCTACAAGTTGTAACACCATAAGTGGTAAGTCACCATTCAGTGAAAGTGCATCATCGTTGAGTGGATAGAAAGAAGTACCGCTTCACTGAAGACCTTCCCAACCCAGAGGAGGCCATCTATTACTGTTTCCCCTCTAGCATGGCTTTAAAGCTACAGGAGACCCAGAAAAGGGGTCCTGAGGTTACATA
>JAUUDW010143152.1:0-32369 GCA_032361385.1 Panulirus guttatus | reverse complement strand
GTGGGAGCTGGGTGGGATAACACGCCCAACCCCCTCGGCTCAGTGCTGAGGTCCCTCGCCACCGGCGGGCCGCCCGACAGCATAGGGCCCGCTCCTCCTGAGGTAGGGAGGTAAATGTTAAAAAAAAAACAAGAAGCACTCTATTATTTCCACGCTCCACTACCTTGGTTTTGTTTTAGAATAGACCGTCTACTACGCATTGGTGCGTATGATCCCTCTGCTGCTTTGAAGGTTTCTCAAAAGCTTTTCCAAGCAACGTTTATGTCATTTTCATTGACCATATCATCCCAGGTTTGCCTGTCAAGAGCAATGCGAAGATCATTAAGATTTACCCTTTTAAAATTAGGTATGTTTTCGCGATTGTCATTTTGACTAACAATACATACATTGTTGAAAGCGACCTCCAACCTCAACATTATGAACGAGATCCTCTTTTGAAGTTAGAATTAAGTCTAATGTATTCTCGTCGCGAGTAGGTTTCTCGACTAATTGGATTAGGGCGCTATCAAGCAAATTTAGACAGATTCCACGCCCGAAGCTACTGGGAAGGGATCATCCCCGATTAGATACCGGTATGTTAAAATCTCCCACTATGACAGAATCTTCTTCATTACAAATTCCTGTTAACTGACCATAATTTCTTCTGTCTACTTCTGGTGTCTGTGTAGGGTTCTATAAACTAGACCTACTGTTATTTTTTTACGTAGTTCATCTTTAATTTCTACAAAAAATGAAGTCGACATTTCCAACAGCTGCAACATTTTTAACAAGATTTCGATGAGCTTTAACGAAAAAGAAGGACACCACCGCATGTTTTCTTTCTCCTATCCCTATTAAACAGAGTGTAACCTGGAATTGTGTATTCGGCGAGGAAATCTCTATTGCTGAGACCTAGCCAAGATTCGGAAATGGCAATCGTATCGTATTTTCCTTCTAACGCTGTTTTCACTAACTCTGAAACTACGTTTTCTATTCCCCGAGCGTTAACATGAAATAATCTTAGACGAAACTGACCTATTTGGAAAGGTACAGCGGAGGGAGATGGGCCTGCTCCACACAGGCTGCGTTTTCTGACCACAAAGCACGTGTGGACTCACTAAGGAGCCCACCAAAACGCCCAGCTCCCATTTCATTCAGGTGTAGTCCGTCCTTCATAGACATACCAGACTGCGTGTAGAAATGCTGCTACGATACAAGGCTATGATCTCAACTCCTTCCTGTAAACAGAGGCCTTCAAATCTACTATTAAGACTGAACGCTTTACTAAAGAATGCGTTCCCGGTACCGCTCCTGCGTAGAACTCCTCAAATCATATCTTGATACATTCTCCTCCGTCTCCCCAAGATATCATCTTCTACTTTCATACTTCCTCCTCCTGTCTCCCCAGACTGTTGTCCCCTACCTTGATACATCCACTTCTTATCTCCCCAAGGTATTTCTCCCACCTTGATATATCACCCTCCTTTCACACTAGGTTACTGTCTCCGTCCTTGATTATCCATCCTCCTTTCTCCCCAAGATATTGTCTTCCAGCTTGATACAATCTCCACCTGTCTCGCAGGATATTGTTTCCCACCTTCATACATCATTCTCTTGTCTCCCCATGGTATTATCTCCTAACCTGACACATCTCCCTACAGTCTACCAGGATACTGTCTTCCATCTTGATATATCACCCTTCTCTCCCCAAGATAGTGTCTCCCATTTTTAACATCATCCTCTCGTCTCCCCAGGATATTGTCTCCCACCTTAATACACCTTCATCCTGTATCCCCAAGATATTGTCTTCCAACTTGATGCATTCTCCTGTCTCTCAGGGTATTGTCTCCCACGTTCATACTCCATCCTCCTGTCTCCTCATGATATTGTCTCTCATCTTGATACATCATCCTTTTGTCTCCCTAGGATATTGTCTCCAACTTTGAGACAACATCCTCCTGTCTCCCAACGATATTTCGTCTTACTTTGATACACCATACCCCAGTTTCTCCAGGCTATTGTCCACCTCCTTGATATACCATCCTCTTGTCTCCCAATTATATTGTATCCCACCTTGACACACCATCCTCTTGTCTTCCCAGGATATTGTTTCCATCTTGATGCGTAATCTTCTTCTCTCCCTAAGACATTGTCTTCCAACTTGATGCATCCTCATCCTGTCTTCCAAGATATTGTCTCCCACTTTCACACACCATCCTCCTGTCTCCTCAGGATATTGTCTCTCATCTTGATAAATCATACCTTTGTCTCCCTAGGATATTGTCTCTCACCTTGACACATCCTTCTCCTTTCTCTCCAGGACATTGTCTCCCACCTTGAAACACCATCCTACTGTCTTCCCAGGATATAATCTCCCACCTTGATACATCCTCCTCCTCTCCCCAGGATATTGTCTCTCAGTTTGATACATCCTTCTCCTGTCTTCCCTGGATATTGTCTCTTACTTTTGTCTGACATCAGTTTTTCTCCATCCATGTAAATCCATGTTTTCCCCTCGCGTTATTGTACGCCACCTTAGAGGCATCCCTTTGAAGTGACTCTTGTAGTTCCCGTGATATATTCCACATAGAGTCTTCAGGCGTCCTTGCCACACATGCGCTATGGCCTCACCTGCAACACGCCCACGCGGTGTTCTCCACAGGTGTGTCTGCTGCTGGGGTGCCGGGCCCCTGGCCTGGGATCAGGATGGTACTGCCAAACCTCCTCCGAGGACGAGAAGGAGCAAGACCTGCGCCTCATACTGGACCACGCCAGGCTTGTCCCGGGTTGCATGTAAGTATGACAACCATCCAAAGAGGCGTGTAAGTACAACAGTCAACTCAAAATTCAAGCAAGTATGACAACTATCAAAAGATATATGTGTCTATGACAACCGTCTCATGATGTATGAGCAACATCCGAGGAGCATGTACGTACGAAAACCATTCCAAGAGGCGTGTAATTATGACAACTGTCCCAGGAGGCATGTAAGTATGACAGACATCCTAGGAAAAATTATATATGATAACCATCCTAGAATGTATGTAAGTATGACAGACATCCAGGATGTATGTAAGTGTGACAGCCATCCCACAAGGCATGTAGGTATGACAATGATCCCAGAATGTATGTAAGTATAGCAACCATCCTGGGATGTATGTAAGTATGATAACCGTCCAGAAAGTATGTAAATATGACAACCATTTAAGGATGTATGTATGTATGAAGCCATCCCAGGAGGCATATAATTATGACAACCATCCCCATAGGACTACATCTGCACTAGAGACACATTTATCCACTCAAGGTTCACTTTCTGCACTACAGACACACTAACTCACTGATAGTTCACTCGTACACTACAGAAACACTAACCCACTCATGGTTCATTTACTGCACTGCAAACACATTAGCCCACTGATGGTTCACTCCTAGACTACAGGCACGCAAACTCACTGATGGTTCACTTCCTGCACTACAGACACACTAACCCATCATCACGAAACGCAATGAATTTGTATCCTCTGCAGTGACTGAAAAACCGAACATTATTGCAATCGCAGAAACGTGGGTAAACTCTGAGAATAAACACTTAATCGCCGAGTTAATAATACCCAGATACAAACTAATCATGTAAGATCGCTTATACAGGGTAGGTAATGGAGTTTTGATCTATGTTGATAACAATCTAAGTGCTATTAAGATAAGCAAAGTACACACACCTAATTAGGACTTCTTTTTATATTGACATTACCGACAAGTTCAAAAGTAAACTACTGCTCGGTGTTATCTACAGACCTCTTAAGCAAAACAAGACGACGATAAGATGCTATATAATGAAATCAAAACTATAGTAAACAGTAAAGAGGTTATAATTGTAGGAGACTTCAACAGTCCAAACATAAACTGTAACACACTAACTGGTGACCGAAAAGGAAAGAGACTAAAGGAACTGACTGAAAATGCTTTCCTAAAACAGTTAGTTGAAAAACCGACTAGAGGTAAAAACACTCTTGATGTTGTCCTTTCCAGTGACACAAACTTAATCAACTCTTGAGAAGCAGGCGAGAGTTTGTCAAACAGCGATCACAGTTGGATTAGGCTAGAGATAAATTCAGATTATGAAATAAATGACAACAAACTCTTGATCCCAGATTACAGGAGAGCAAATTTTGAAAACTTTAAGCACGAAATTCGCAATACCAATTGGACAAAACTTCTTGACGCTCACACAGTAGAGGAAATGTGGAATAATTCTAAAAAACACACTACTCGAGACTGAAGATAAACATATTCAACGAATTATGAAGAGAACTTGCAACATTTCAAAACCATCATGGTTGAATAGGAGAACAGAGGGACCAATTTGCCAAAAGAAGAAAACATAAAAGAAGTTCAGATCAACGGAAACCGTTGAAAATCGCCAGGAATTAATCAAAATAAAAAGAAAGTGTAAGAAGGTCATAAGACAGAGTTAACGCAAGGAAGAAAAAAGAATTTTCTTGAAAGTTAAGAAGAATCCGAGGGAGTTCTTCAAATATATAAAGCAAAGGAAGTCAGTAAAAGAAGGAATTGGACCATTACGAAACGAACGCGACATACTACTGACAAGGAAATGGCTACCATACTAAATTATTCTTTTAAATCCGTATTCACTGTTTAAGAAACATTTTGAATGCCGCAACCAATAAAGATGTTTCTAGGATCTGATGAAGAAGAGTTGAAGGTTAAAGAAATAAAGAGTTCTGATATACTCAAATACCTGGACCATCTAAATCCTGACAAATCCAACGGCCCAGATAACATAGCTCCATGATTTTTAAAAGAGGTCAGGAGACAGCTGATATATATCATATCAAAATTAGTCAACAAATCTCCATCGGAAGATCAGGCGCCAACTAACTGGAAACTAGCAAATGTTACTCCTATATAGAAAAAAAAGAAGCAAAAATTTTGTCTTGAGCTACCGCCCAATTAGCCTTACGTCAATGTTAAATAAAATGATTGAAAAAATAATACGAGATAAGATTGTGGCTTTTCTAGAATATCACAAAATTATATCGCACAACCAACACGGCTTTTTGCAATAGAAGATCCTGCATGACAAATTTACTGGAATTTGTTAATGTTATTTATCAGAATTGGGACGAAAAAGTACCGTCTGATGTAGTATATTCATATTTCCAAAAGGCTTTCGATAAAGTACCTCACAAGAGACTTTTACATAAACTCAAAGCACACGGAATCGGTGAAGACTCTGTACATGGATCAGAAGAAAGCAGCGTGTAGTATTAAACAGCGAAGCCTCAGATTGGCTAGACGTAACGAGTGGTGTGCCACAAGGGTCGGTCCCAGGCCCAATCCTTTTCATGATATATATCAAAGACCTAGAAGCCGGTCGCATATATAAAATCTCCAAATCTGCTGACGATACTAAACTAGGAGGCAGAGCTGTAAAAAGGCGGGACTGCGAAATTATTAAAATAGATCTTAACTTACTAGTAGAGAGGTCAGAAAGATGGCAAAGGAAGTTAAATGTAGACAAGTGTAAAGTTATGCACTTTGGAGACAAGAATATACGTTACGACTACACACTATTCAGAGACTCTCGAATTACAATAAATGAAGAAAAGAACCTTGGAGTTGTCATTAGCAATAATCTAAAGTACAGTAAACAGTGTAAAGCAGCAAGTGAAAAAGGCAAGCAAATGTTTTGGTTTCATAGCCAGGAACATAGATTACAAACACCAGAAACATTTCTCATACTTTATAATTCTCTAGGAAGACTACACCTTGAATATGCAGTCCAGTTTTGGTCCCTAAACTATGGAAAAGACGAGGAAAAACTAGAGCAAGAACAAAGACACGCAACAAAATTGATCCCATCCCTTAGATATCTGGCATACGAAGAGACAAAAACCTATGGATATCTTCTCTCTTAAAAGACGTAGACTTAAGGGCGACTTAATCCAAGTGTTCAAAACTGTGAAAAATCTGATAACATAACTCACGAATATCTTTTCGAAATACAAGAAAATACGGCTACCTGGGCGAATGGAATAAAACTCAAAGCTAAAAGATGTAATGCGGACGTGGGAAAAAGCTTCTTTTCCTATAGGTGTGTTGAGCACTGGAATAAGTTACCGTCAGATGTAGTGAATGCTAAGACTACAAATACCTTCAAAGTCATTTAGACAAATATTTTATGAATTCAGGTATACTCTGACAAAAACGCCAGAAATATACAGCATAATCGATAGGGGTAACGGGGACAGTGGACGGCTAATGTGCAGCAGCGGGGAGTCGGTGATAGCGTAAAAAATTGCTGAGTGGAATTACAGTTTGTTTTCATTTATTTTTTTTTTACAGATAATTCAGCTGTGGGCCAATCAGGCCTCCTGTTGTCTGTCTTTCTCATGTAAACATGTGTAAACCCACTAATGGTTCATTTCCTGCACTAGAGACACACTAACCCACTGATGGTTCACTTCCTGCACTACAGACACACTAACATACTAATGGTTCACTTCCAACACCACACACACACTAACCCATTGATGGCTCACTTTCTACATTACAGATACAATAACTCACTGAAGGTTCACTTCCTCCAATACAGACACATTAATCCACTGATGGTTCACTTCCTGCACTGCAGACGCACTCACCCAATGATGGTTCGATGGTTCACTTTCTGCCCTACAGACACACTAACCTACTGATGGTTTACTTCTTTCACTAGAGACACACTAACACTCGTAGTTTACTTCCTACACTAAAGACAGTAACCCACTGGTGGTTCATTTCCTGCACTGCAGACACACTAACTGACTGATACTTCACTTCCTGCACTACAGACACACTAAGCCACTGTTGGTTCACTTCCTACACTACACACAACAGCCCACTGATGTTCGCTTCCTGTGCTACAGACATGCTTAACAACTGATGGTTCACTTCTGGCTCTATAGACACACGAACAAAATGATGGTTCACTTCCTGCGCTAGAGACACCCTAACACACTGATGGTTCACTTACTGCATTACACACACACTAAGCCACTCATGGTTCGCTTCCTCTGCTACAGATACACTAACCCAATCATGGTTCACTTCCTGCAATTCAGACACATTAATCCACTGATGGTTCATTCCTACGCTTTACATACACTAACCCACTGCTGGTTTGATGTATTGCACTACAGACACAAACCTACTGATGGTTCACTTCTTCACTTCCTGCATTACAGACACGCTCACCCACTGATGATTTAATTCCTGCGCAACAGACACACTAACCCATTGATGGTTCACTGCCTGTGCTAAAGACACTCGTACACTACAAACACACTGACTTATTGATGGTTCACTTCCTGCGCTACAGGCACACTAACCTACTAATTTCTCACTTCTTGCACTACACACACACTAACCCACTCATGGTTCGCTTCTTGTACTGCAGACAACCAACCCACTGATGGTTCACTTACTGCAATACAGACACATTAACCCACTGATGGATACTTTCTGCAATACACACACTAACCTTGATGGTTCACTTCTTACATGACAGACACACTAACCCACTGATCATTTAATTTCCTCACTACTGACAGACTAACCCGCTTATGGTTCACTTGCTGCAGTGCAGACAAACTCACTGATGGTTCGCTCCTGCACTAGGGACACACCACCCCAGTGATGAATCACTTCCTACCCTACACACCTACTCATGGCTTGTTTCTTGCACTGTAGACAACCTTTCACATTGATGGTTCACTTTCTACACTACAGACATGATAAACCACTATTGGTTCACTACCTGCAATACAGACAAATCAAACCACTGATGGTTCATTCCTACACTATACGCACACAATAAGAAACTGATGGTTCGATTCTTACACTACAGACACACTAACCCACTGATGTTTCACTTCCTGCACTACAGACACACTAATCCACTCATGGTTCATTTTCTGCAATACTGACACACTAACCAAGTCATGGATCACTTCCTGCACCAGAGACACTAACCCAATGATGGACTACTTGCACAACTGAAAAACTAACCTAGCTGGGATTTTTTTTTTGTAGTGGCAAGTGATGGTTAGGATGTTTCTGTAGTGGCACGTGATGACTGGGATGTTTCTGAAGTGGCATGTGGTAGTTGGGATGTTTCTCTAGTGGCCTGTAATGGTTTGGTGTTTCTGTAGTGGTTGGAGATATTTCGGTTATTTCTCTAGTGACAGGTGATGGTTGGAATGTTTCTTTAGTGGTAGGTTATGTTTGGAAAGTTTTATAGTGGTAGGTGATGTTTGAGATGCTTCTGTAGTGGCTGGTGATGGTTGGAGTGCTTCTATAGCGGCTAGTGATGCTTAAGATGTTTCGTTAGTGGCAGATGATAGTTGGAGTGTTTCTGTAGTTATTTGAGATGGTTGGGGTGTTTCTCAAGTGTCAGATGATGATTGGAGTGTTTCTGTGGAAGTAATGGTCTGGATGTTTTCGTAATTGTTGATGAGTTTTTGGGTGTTTCTGTAGTTTCTAGTGATGCTTGGGGTGCTTTTGTATTGGCTGGCGAATTTCGGGATTTTTTTTTTTAGTGGGCGGTGACGGTTTGTGTGCTTTTTTGTAGTGGTTGGGATGTCTCTGTCAAGGCTGGTGATATTTCTTTTCTAGTGGCAGGTGATGTTTGGGATGTTTTTGTAGTAGCAGGTGATAGTTCGAATGTTTGTGTAGTTGTTGGTGATGCTTGTGGTGTTTCTGTATTGGCTGGTGATGGTTGAGATATTTCGGTAGAGACTGTTGATGGTTGGTGTGTTTTTATAGTGAAAGGTAATGGTTGGGATGTTTCTGTAGTGGCTGGTGATGGTTGGGATATTTATGTAGTGGCTGCTGATTCTTGGGCTGTTTCTGAAATGGCTGGGGATGTCTGGGATGTATTTGTAGTGGCTGGTGATGCTTTGGATTTTTCTGAAGTAGCCAATGATGCTTGGGATGTTTCTACAGTGACATATGATGCTTGGGATGTTTTTGTTTCCCCTAATGATGGTTGGGATGTTTTATGTAGTGATAGGTGATTGTTAGGATGTTCTGTAGTGGCTGATGATGGTTGGGATTCTTTTGGTAGTGGCAGGTGATGTTTGGTATGTTTCTGTAGAAGCAGGTGATAATTTTGGTGTTTTTGTAGTGGCAGGTGATGTTGAGATGTTTCTGTAGTGGCATGTGATGGTGCTGAGTTTCTCTAGTGGCATGTGATGGTGCTGATTTTCTCTAGTGGCCTGTGAAGTTTTTGCGTTTCTGTAGTGGCTGGTGATACTTGGGGTGTTTTACTAGTGGTAGGTGATGGTTGGGACGCTTTCGTAGTTGCTGGTGATGCTTGGGGTGTTTCAGTACTGGCAGGTGATGCTTGGGGTGTTTTTGTAGTGGCAGGTGATGGTAGGGATGTTTTTGTAGTGGCAGATGATGGTTGAGATGTTTCTGTACTGGCAGGGCAGATAATGGTTGGGGTGTTTCTGTAATTGTTGGTGATGGTTGGAATATTTCGCTAGTGGCAGGTGATGCTTGGAGTGTTTCTGTGGTGGCAGGTAATGGTTTAGATATTTTTATAGTTGTTGATGATTATTCGGGAGTTTCTGTAGTGGCTGGTGATTGTTAGGATGTTTTGTTGTTTCTGGTGATGCTTGGGATATTTTTCTATTGGCTGGTGATGGTTGGGATATTTTTGTAGTGGGTTGTGATGGGTGGGATATTTCTGTAGTAGCTGGTGGTGTTTGGGGTATTCATGTAGTGGACTGCGATAGTTGGGATGTTTTTGTAGTTGCGGGTGATGCTTAAGGTGTTTTTGTGGGGGCTAGTGATTGTTGGGATGTGTCTGTAGCGGCTGGTTATGCTTGAGGTTTATGTTAGTGGTAGGTGTTGGTTGGGATGTTTGTGAAGTTGTTGGTAATTCCTGGGATGTTTATGTAGTGGCTGTTGATGGTTTGGATGTTTCTGCAGTTTCCGGTGATGCTTGGGTGTTTCTGTATTGGCTGGTGATGGTTTGGATATTTCTGTAGTGGCTGAAGATGGTTGGAGTGTTTGTGGAATGGCTGGTGATGCGTGGGATTTTTCTGTAGTGACTGGTGATGCTTATGGTGTATCTAAAATGTAGTGGCTGGTGATGGTTGGAATTCTTTTTGTACCGGCAGATGATGTTTGGGACGTTTGTGTAGTTCTTGGTGATGCTTGGGGTGTTTTTGTAGTGGTTAATGATGGTTGAAATGTTTGTGTAGCAGCTGGTGATTCTTATGGTGTTTCTGTGGTGGTTGGTGATAGTTTAGGTGTATCTATAGTATATGGTGATGCTTGGAATGTTTCAACAGTGGCTGGTGATGCTTGGGATGTTTCTGTTGTGGTAAGTGATGGTTGGTATGTTTCCGTTGTGGCTGGTGATGTTTGAGAAGGTTTGTAATAGCAGGTGTTGTTTGAGATGTTTTTGTAGTTGCAGGTGATAATTGGGGTGTTTCTGTAGTGGCTGGTGATATTTTGGGTGTTTCAGTAGAGGCAGGTGAAGCTTGGGGTGATTTTGTAGTGGCTTATGATGATTAGGGTGTTTCTATAGGGACAGGTGCTTTTTGGGATGTTTCTGTAGTGGCTGGTGATGGATGGGGTGTTTCTTTAGTGGCTAGTTATGCTTGAGGTGTTTCGGTAGTGGTAGGTGATGATTGGGATGTTTGTGCAGTTGTTGGTGATTCTTGGGGTGTCTCTGTATTGGCTGATAATGGTTGGGAGTTTTCTTTTAGAGGCTGGAGATGGTTGGGATATTTCTCTAGTGGCTGCTGATTTTTGGGGTGTTTCTGTGGTGGCTGGTGATGGCTGGGATGTATCTGTAGCAGCATGTGATGTTTCTGTAGTGGCTGCTGATTCATTAGGTGTTTCTGAAGTGGCTGGTAATGGCTGGCATATACCTGTAATGGCTGGTTATACTTGAGATTTTTCTGTAGTGGCTAGCGATGCTTAGGGTGTTCCTATACTGGTATATGATGTTTGGGATATTATTGAATTCCCTGGTGATGCCTGTTTTTTTCTGTAATGGCAGGTGATGTTTGGGATGCTTCTGTAGTGGCGCATGATGCTTTGGGTGTTTCTGTAATGGCATGTAATGGCTGGGATGCATATCTAACGGCCTGTTGAGATGTTTCTGAAGTGGCAGGTTATGTTTGGGGTGTTATATAGTGGCTGGTAATGTTTGATATGTTTCTGTAGTGGTATGTGATGGCTGGAATGTTTCTGTAGTGTCTGGTGATGCTTGGGGTGTTTAAGCAGTGGCAGGTAATCTTTGGGGTGTTTCTGTAGTGGCTTGTAATACTTGCGGTGTTTCTGTAGTGGCAAATGACGTTGGGGTGTTTTTGCAGTGGCTGGTGATGCTTGGAGTGTTTCTATAGTGGCTTGTAATGTTTGGGGTGTTTATGTAGTTCTTGGTGATGGTTGGAAGTTTTTTCTAGTGGCAGGTGATGCTTGGGGTGTTTCTGCAGTGGCTTGTGATGCTTTGGAGGTTTCTGTAGTGTCAGATGATGGTTTGGATGTTTTCGTATTTCTTGATGAGTTTCCGAGTGTTTCTGTAGTGGCTGGTGATTCTTAGGATGTGTCTGTAGTTTCTGGTGATGCTTGGGGTGTTTTTGTATTTGCTGGTAAATCGTTTTTCTGTCTTTTAGTGGCAGATGATGGTTTGGGTGCTTTTTTGTAGTGGCGGTTGATTGATTGGATGTTTGTGTAGTAGCTGTTGAGTTTTGCGGTGTTTCTGTAATGACTGGTGATGCTTGGGGTGTTTCTGTATTGGATGGTGATGGTTGGGATGTCTCTGTAGAGGCCGATGATGGTTGGGGTGTTTCTGAAGTGGCTGGTGATGGCTGGGATGTATCTGTAATGGCTAGTGATGCTTGAAATTTTTCTGTAATGGCTAGTGATGTTTAGGTTGTATCTATAGTGGCATATGATTTTTGGAATGTATCTGTAGTCTCTGTTGATGGCTGTGATGCTTTATGTAGACGCAAGTGATGATTGGGATGTTTCTGTAGTGGCTGGTGATGTTTGGGAAGTTTCTGTGGTGGCATGTGTTGGTTGGCATACTTCTTTTGTGATAGTTTTGGTGTTCATGTAGTGGCTGGTGTTATTTGGGGTGTTTCGCTAATGGCAGGTGATGGTTGGGATATTTCTGTAGTGGCAGATGATGTTTAGAATGTTTTTGTAATGGCAGATGATGTTTAAGATGTTTTTGTAATAGCAGGTGATACCGAAGATGTTTTTATAGTGGCAGATGATGGTTGGGATATTTCTG
This sequence comes from Panulirus guttatus, assembly GCA_032361385.1. Taxonomy (NCBI): domain Eukaryota; kingdom Metazoa; phylum Arthropoda; class Malacostraca; order Decapoda; family Palinuridae; genus Panulirus; species Panulirus guttatus. Next base: position 20,071 of record JAUUDW010143152.1, on the reverse strand, counting down.
TAATGGCTGGTGATGCTTAGGGTGTTTCAGTAGTGTCAAGTGATGCTTAGGGTGTTTCAGTAGTGTCAGGTGATGCTCAGGGTGTTTCTTTAGTGGCTTGTGATGTTTGGATGCTTTTGTATTGGCAGGCGATGGTTGGAGGTTTCTGTAGTGGCTGGTAATTTTTGGGGTGTTCCCATAGAGACTGTTGAGGCTTGAGGTGTTTCATTAGTGGCAGGTGATGCTTAGGGTTTCTCTGTAGTGGCAGTTGATGGTTTGGATGTTTTTGTAGTAGCTGATCAGTTGTCGGGTGTTTCTGTAGTGGCTGGTGATTGTTAGAATGTTTCTGTAACTTCTGGTGGTGCTGTATTTACTGGCTAATTCTGGGATGTTTGTGTAGTGGCTGGTGATGGTTTGCGCGCTTCTTGATGTAAGTTGTGATGGTTGGATTTTTTTGACTGGTGATGGGTGGGATGTATCTGTAATGGCTGGTGGTGCTTGGGGTGTATCTGTACTGTCATATGATGCTTGAGATGTTTTTTCATTCCCTAGTGATGACTGGGATGTTTCTGTAGTCGCAGGTGATGGTTGGGATGTTGTAGTGGCTTATGATGATTGGGGTGTTTATGTAGTTGTTGGGGATGGTTGGATTGTTTCTATATTGGCTGGTGATTGTTGGGATGTTTTTGTACTGGCTGGTGATAGGTGGGATATTTCTTTAGTGGCTGGTGATGTTGGGGTGTTTCTGTAGTGGTTGGTGATGCTTGGATTGCTTCCGTAGTGGCAGGTGATGTTTTCCGTATCTGTGCAGTTGTTGGTGATGCTTGGGGTGTTTTTGCAGTGGTTGGTAATGGCTGGGATGTATCTGTTGTCGCTGGTGATGCTTGGGATATTTCTGTAGTGGCTGGTGATGATGGGAATATTTGTGTAGTGGCTGGTGATTCTTTTAGTGTTTCTGTAGTGGTTGGTGATGGTTGGGATGTATGTATAGTGGATTCTGATGCTTGGCATATTTCCGTAGTGGCAGGTGATGCTTGAGATGATTTTGTAGTGGCCGTTGATGTTTGGGATGGTTTTGTAGTGGTAGGTGTTGTTTGAGATGTTTTTGTAGTGGCAGATTATGGTTGGGGTGTTTTTGTAGTGGCTGGTGATAATTAGGGTGTTTCAGAAGTGGTTAGTGATGGTTGGGATGTATCTATAATGGCTGGTGATGCTTGGAATGTTTCTGTAGTGGCTGTTAATGGCTGGAATATTTGTGAAGTGGCTGGTGATTCTTGTGGTGTTTCTGTAGTGGTTGGTGGTAGTTGGTATGTATGTATAGAGGCTGGTGATGCTTGGTATGTTTCCGTAGTGGCATGTGCTTCGAAGGATGATTTTGTAGTGGCCGGTGAAGTATGGGATGGTTTTGTAGTGGCAGGTGTTGTTTGAGATGTTTTGTAGTGGCAGATGATGGTTAGGATGTTTTTGTAGTGGCTGGTGATATTTTGGGTGTTTCAGTAGTGGTTGGTGATGGTTGGGATGTATCTGTAATGGCTGCTGGTGCTTGGGATGTTTCTGTGAAGGTTCGTGATGATTGGAATATTTGTTTAGTAGCTGGTGATTCTTTTGGTGTTTTTGTAGTTGTTGGTGATGGTTGGGATATATCTATAGTGGATGGTAATGCTTGGCATGTTTTCGTGGTGGTAGGTGATGCTTGGGATGATTTTGTAGTGGCTGGTGATGCTTAGAATGTTTCTTTGGAGGCTGGTGATGGTTGGTAGGTTTCCGTATTGGCTGGTGATGTTTGGAATGGTTTTGTAGTGGGAGGTGTTGTTTGAGATGTACTTTTAGTGGAAGGTGATGGTTTGGATGTTTCTGTACTGGCTGGTGATGTCTAGGGTGTTTCAGTAGCGTTTGGTGATGGTTGGGATGTATCTGTAATGGTTAGTGATGCTTGGGATGATTCTGTAGTGGCTGAATATGGTTGGATTATTTTTGTAGTGGCTCGTGATTCTTGTGGTTTTTCTATAGTGGTTGGTGATAGTTGGGATGTATGTATAGTGGATGGTGATGCTAGGCATGTTTCCGTAGTGGCAGTTGATGCTTGGGATGAAGTTATAGTGCCTTGTGATGCTTGAGATGTTTTCTAGTGGCAAGTGATGGATGGTAGGTTTCTATAGTGGCTGGTGATATTTAGGATGGTTTTGTAGAGGCAGGTGTTATTTGATATATTTTTGTTGTGGCAGGTGATGGTTGGGGTGTTTCTGTAGTTTCTGGTAATATTTGGGGTGTTTCAGTAGTGTCAGGGAAGCTTGGGGTGATTTTATAGTGGTTAGTTATGATTAGGGTGTTTCTAAAGAGGGTAGGTGATTTTTTTAATGTTTCAGTGGGATATTTGTTTAGTAGCTAGTTATGCTTGAGGTGTTTCGGGAGTGGCAGGCGATGTTTGGGATATTTGTGCAGTTGTTGGTGAATCTTGGAATTTTTCTGTATTGGCTCGAAATAGTTGGGGGTACTTCTTAGAGGCTGGTGATGGTTGGGGTTTTTAATCTAATGGCTGCTGATTTATGGGATGTTTCTGAAGTGGCTGATGATGGTTGGGATGTATCTCTAGTAGCATGTGATGGCTTGGATGATTCTGTAGTGGCTGCTAATTCTTGGGGTGTTTCTAAAATGGCTGGTAATGGCTGGGATACATCTGTAATGGCTAGTTATACTTGGGATTTTTCCTGTGATGCATAGGGTGTTTCTGTATTGGTATATGATAATTGGGATGTTCTTATAGTCCCTGGTAATGGTTGAGGCTTTTCAGTAACGGTAGGCAATGTTTGGAATGTTTCTGTAGTGGCACTTGATGCTTTAGATGTTTCTGTAGTGGCGTGTGTTGGTTCGGATGTTTCTATAGTGGCAGGTTATGTCTGCGGTGTTTTTGTAGTGGAATGCGATGTTTGATATGTTTCTATAGTGGTATGTGATGGTCGGGATGCTTCTGTAGTGTCCGGTGATGCTTTGGGTGTTTCAGCAGCAGCAGGTGATTCTTGTGGTGTTTCTGTATTGGCGTGTAATGCTTGGGGTGTTTCTGTAGTGGCAAGTGATGGTTGGGATGTTTCTGTTGTGGCTGATGATGCTTGGAGTGTTTCTATAATGACTTGTAATGCTTGGGGTGTTTCTGTAGTTTTTGGTGATTTTGGGGCGTTTTCTTCAGATGCAGTTGATGCTTGGGGTTTTCCTGTAATGGCCTGTGATGGTTTGGGTGTTTCTGTAGTGGCAGATGATGGTTTGGATGTTTTCGTATTAGTTGATGAGTTTCCGGGTGTTTCTGTAGTGGCTGTTGATTGTTTGGATGTTTCTCTAGTTTCTGGTGATATTTGGGATGTTTTTGTATTGGCTGGTAAATACTTTTTATTTTGTAGTGGATGATGAAGTTTTGGGTGCTTTTGTAGTAGCGTGTGATTGTTTTGATGTTTAGTAGTGGCTGGTGATTTTTGCTGTGTTTCTGTAGTGGCTGGTGATGCTTGAGGTGTTTCTGTATTGGGTGGTGACGGTAAGGATGTTTCTGTAGAGACTGATGATGGATGGGGTGTTTCTGAATTGGCTTGTGATGGCTGGGATATATCTGTAATGGCTAGTGATGCTAGGAATTTTTCTGTAGTGGCTAGTGATGCTTAGGGTTTATCTATAGTGGAATATGATTTTTGGAATGTATCTGTAGTCCCTGGTGATGGCTGGGATGTTTTATGTAGTCGCAAGTGATGGTTGGTATTTTTCTGTAGTGGCTGGTGATGGTTGGGGTACTTTATGTAGTGGCAGGTGATGGCTGGGAATTTTCTTTAGTGGCTGGTGATGATTCTTTTTTTTTTTTTTGAAGTGGCAGGTCTTGTTTAGGGTGTTTCTGTGGCGGCACGTGATGGTTGGGAAGTTTTTGTAGTGGCATGTGTTGGTTGGCATGTTTCTTTTGTGGCCTGTGATGGTTATGGTGTTTATGTAGCTGCTGGTGTTATTTGAGGTGTTTCTCTAATGGCAGGTGATGGTTGCGATGTTTCTGTATTGGCAGGTGATGTTTAGGATGTTTTTGTAATGGCAGGTGATGTTTGAAATGTTTTTGTAGTCGCAGGTGATTGGTGAAATGTTTCTATAGTGCCTGGTAATGCTTAAGGTGTTTCAGTAGTGTCTGGTGATGCTTAGGGTTTCTGTATTGGCTTGTGATGTTTGAATGCTTTTGTATTGGCAGGTGATGGTTGGGTATTTCTGTAGTGGCTGGTAATGGTTGAAATATTTGTGTAGTGGTTGGTGATTCTTGTGGTGTTTTTGTAGTGGTTGGTGATGGTTGGGATATTCCTATAGTTTCTGGTGATGCTTAGGGGTGTCTCTGTATTCACTGGTTAATTTTGGGGTGTTTTGTAGCGGTTGGCGATGTTTTGGGTGCATTTTGAAGTGGCATGTGAAGGTTGGGATTTTTCTGTATTGACTGATGATGGTTGGGATGTATCTGCAATGGCTGGTGATGCTTTGGGTGTTTCTATACTGTCACATGATGCATGAGATGTTTTTTATTCCCTAGTGATGGTTGGGATGTTTCTCTAGTCACAGGTGATGGTTGGGATGTTGTAGTGGCAGGTGATGATTGGATTGTTTCTATATTGGCTGGTGACAATTGGGATATTTTTCTAGTGGCTGGTGATGGATGGGATATTTCTTTAGTAGCTGGTGAAGTTTGGGGTGTTTCTGTATTGGTTGGTGATGCTTGGATTGCTTCCGTAGCTGAAGGTGATGTTTCGGATGTCTGTGTAGTTGTTGGTGATGCTTGGGGTGTTTCTGTTGTGGTTGGTGATGGTTTGGGTGTATATGTAATGACTGGTGATGCTTGGAATGTTTCCATAGTGGCTGGTGATGGTTGGAATATTTGTGTAGAGGCTGGTGATTCTTATGGTGTTCTGTAGTGGTTGGTGATGTTTGGGATGAATCTATAGTGGATGGTGATGTTTGACATGTTTCCGTAGTGGCAGGTGATGCTTGGGATGATTTTGTAGTGGCTGGTGATGCTTGGAACAGTTTTGCAATGGCAGGTGTTGTTTGAGATAATTCTGCAGTGGAAGATGATGGTTGGGCGTTTCTAAAGTGGCTGGTTATATTTGAGGTGTTTCAGTAGTGTTTGGTGATGGTTGAGATGTATATGTAATTGCTGGTGATACTTAGGATGTTTCTATAGTGGCTGTTGATGGTTGGAATGTTTTTGGAGTGGCTGGTGATTCTTGTGGTGTTTTTGTTGTGGTTGGTGGTGGTTGGGTTGTAAATATAATGGCTAGTGATGATTGGCATGTTTCCATAGTGGCAAGTGATGCTTGGGATGATTTTGAAGTGGCCGTTGATGTTTTGGATGGTTTTGTAGTAGTAGGTGGTATTTGAGATGTTTTGTAGCAGCAGATGATGGTTAGGGTGTTTCTGTAGTGGCTGGTGATGTTATGGGTGTTTCAGTACTGGTTGGTGATGGTTGGGATGTATCTGTAATGGCTGGTGATGCTTGGGATGTTTTTATTGGTGGCTGGTGATGGTTGGAATTGGTGGCTGGTGATGGTTGGAATATTTGTGTAGTGGCTTGTGATTTTTGTGGTGTTTCTGTAGTGGTTGGTGATTGTTGGGATGTATCTATAGTGGATGGTGATGCTTGTCATGTTTCCTTAGTGGCTGGTGATGCTTGGGATGTTTTTGTAGAGGCAAGTGATCGTTGGTATGTTTCCCTATTGGCCGGTGAAGTTTAGGATGGTTTTGTAGTGGCAAATGTTGTCTGAGATGTTTTTGTAGTGAAAGGTGATGGTTTGGGTGTTTCTGTAGTGGCTGGTGATATTTGGGGTGTTTCAGTAGTGGTTGTTGATGGTTGGGATGTTTATGTAATGGCAGGTGATGTTTGGTATGTTTCTGTAGTGGCTGGTGATGGTTGGAATATTTGTGTAGTGGCTGGTGGTTCTTGTTGTGTTTCTGTAGTGGCTAGTGATGGTTGGGATGTATCTATAGTGGATGGTGATGCTTGACATGTTTCATTGTGGTAGTTGAAGCTTCTGATGATTTTGTAGCGGCTTGTGATGCTTGAGATGTTTCTGTCGTGGCAGTGATGGATGGTAGGTTTCTGTAGTGGCCGGTTTTATAGTAGCAAGTGTTGTTTGAGATGTTTTTGTAGTGGTAAGCAAAGGTTGAGGTGTTTTTGTAGTTTTTGGTAATTTTTGGGGTGTTTCAGATGTGGTAGGGGAAGCTTGGGGTGATTATCTAGTGGCTAGTGATGATTTGAGTGTTTCTGTAGTTGCTGGTTATGGGTGGAGTGTCATTGTATTTACTGGGTAATTTTGGGGTGTTTATGTTGTGATTGATGATGGTTTGGATGTTTTTTGAATTGACAGGTGATGGATAGGATTTTGTTGTAGTTACTGGTGATTGTTGGGATGTATCTGTAATGGCTGGTGGTGCTTTAGGTGTTTTATACTGTCACATGATGTTTGAGATGCTTTGGTATTCCTTAGAGATGGTTGGCATGTTTGTCTAGTCGCAGGTGATAGTTGGGATGTTGTAGTGGCTGGTGATGATTGGGATGTTTATGTTGTGGTTGTGATGGTTGGATAATTTCTATATTGGCTGGTGATGGCTGGGATATTTCTTAATGGCTGGTGATGTTAGGGATGTTTCTGTAGTGTTAGTGATGGTTAGATTGCTTCCGTAGTGGCAGGTGATAATTAGGATGTCTCTGTAGTTGTAGGAGATGCTTGGGGTGTTTTTGTAGTTATTTGTGATAGTTGGGATGTATCTTTAGTCGCTGGTGATGCTTAGGATGTTTCTGTAGTGGCTGGTGATGGCTGGAATATTTGTGTAGTGGCTGGTGATTCTTGTGGTGTTTCTGTAGTGGTTGGTGATGGTTGGGATGTATCTATAATGGATGTTCTTACTTGGCATGTTCCCGTAGTGGCAGTTGATGCTTCTGATGATTTTGTAGTGGCTGGTAATGCTTAAGATGTTTCTGTACTGGCAAGTGATGGATGGTAGGTTTCTCTAGTGGTTGGTGATGTTTGGGAAGATTTTATAGTGGCAAGTGATGTTTGAATTGTTTTTGCAGTGGCAGGTGATGGCTGGAGTGTTTTTGTAGTTTCTGGTAATATTTGGCGTGTTTGAGTAGTGGTAGGGGAAGCTTGGGGTGATTCTTTAGTGGCTAGTGATGATTTGGGTGTTCTTCTAGGGTACAGGTGATTTTTGGGATGTTTCTGTAGTGGCTGGCTATGGGTGGGTGTCACTGTTTATACTGGTTAATTTTGGGGTGTTTTTGTAGTGGTTGGTAATGGTTTGGGTGCTTTTTGAAGTGGCAGGTGATGGTTGAGATTTTTCTGTAGCGACTGGTGATTTTTTGGGATATATCTGTAAAGGCTGGTGGTGCTTGGAGAATTTCTATACTATCACATGATGTTTGAGATGTTTTTGTATTTCCTATTGATGGTTGGGATGATTCTCTAGTCGCAGGTGATAGTTGGTATGTTTTAGTGGCTGGTGATGACTGGGGTATTTGTGTTGTGGTTGGTGATGGTTGGATTGTCTCTATACTGGCTTTTGATGGTCGGGAAATTTCTTTAGTAGCTGGTGATGTTAGGGGTGTTTTTGTCGTGGTTGGTGATGGTCGAGGTTTGTCTTTAGTTTTTGGTAATGCTTGGGGTCTTTAAGTAATGGTAGGTGATGATTGGAATGTTTCTGTAATGGTTGGTGATGCTTTGGATGTTTTTGTAGTGGGTGTTTGTGGTTGTGATATTTCTCTAGTGGCAGGTGATGGTTGGGATGTTTTTGTAGTGGCTGATGATGGATGGGATGTTTTTGTAATGACAGGTGATGGCTGGGATGTTTCTGTAACTGCTGGTGGTGGTTAGATGATGAGTGGGTTGTTTCTCTAGTGGTTCATGGTGGTTGGGATGTTTTGGTGTAGAATGGTGATGATTTGGATTCTTTTTTGTCGTAGCTGGTAATGGTTGGTATTTTTCTGTTGTACTTTGTGATTTTTTGTGCTTCTGTTGTGTCAGGTGATGCGTGAGATTTTTCTGTCTTGGTTAGTGATGCTTGTTTTTTGTTTGTATTGGTAGTTAATGGTTGGGATGTTTCTGAAATGAGTTTTGATGGTTGGGTGCTTCTGTTGTGGCGGATGATGAAAGGGATTTTTCTGAAGTGGCTGGTGATGATTGTGATGTTTAAACAGTGTCAGTTGATTGTTAGGAAATTTTTGTAGCGGCTGGTAATATTCAAGGTGTTACTGTAGTGGCAGGTGATGTTTGGGATGTCTTTGCAGTGTCTGGTGATGGTTGTAGTATTGGTGTAGTGGCTTGTGATGGTTAGGGTGTTTTTTTTAGTGGCAGGTGTTGGTTAGGATGTTTCTGTATGGGTTGGTAACGGTGAAATGATTCTGTAGTGGTTGATGATGGTTGATATGTTGTTATAGTGGCTGGTGATGATTGTCGTGTTTCTGTAATGGCAGGTGATGATTGTGATGTTTCTGTATAGGTAGGTGATGGTTGGGATGCATCTGTAGTGGCAGGTGATTGTTTCGATGTGTCTGTTGTGGTAGGTGATGGTTGGGATGCTTCTGTAGAGGCTGCTGATGGTTAGGGTCTTTATGCAGTGGCGGTTAAAGGTTAGGATGTTTTCGTAGTGGATGGTAATGGTTGGGATGTTTTTGTAGTGGAAAGTGATTGGTGGGATGGTTCTGTAGTTGCAGGTGATGGTTGGGATTTTTTTTCTAGTGACTGGTGATCGTTGGAATGTTCCTGTAGCGGTTTGTGATGGTAGGAATGTTTCTGAAGTGGTTGGTGAAGGTTGGATGTTTCATTAGTGTCAGGTGATGGTTGGAATATTCATATAGCTGGTGATATTTAAGGTGTTTCTGTAATGGTTGGTGATGCTTGTGATGTCTTTGTATTGGATAGTGATGGTTGGGATTTTTTTTTGTGTGGCTGGTGATGTTTGGGGTGTTTCTGCAGCGATTGGTCAAGCTTGGGTTGTTTCTGTAGTGGTTGGTGATGGTTGCCCTTTTTTTGTAGGGGCAGTTGATGGTAAGGATGTTCTTGTAGTGGCTGGTGAGGGTTGGGTTATTTTTGTAGAGGCTGGTGATTCTTGGGGTTTTTCTGTAATGGTCAGTCATGATTGGGATACATATGTAGCGACTGGTGATGCATGAGATATTTCTGTTGTGGCTAGTAATGCATGGAATGTAGTCCCTGGTGATGGTTGGGATGTATTTGTAGTGACTGGTGATGGCTGGGGTACTTTTGTAGTGATTGGTGATGGTTGGGATGTTTTTGTAGTGGCTTGAGAGAGTTTGGGTGTTTTTGTATTGGCTGGTGATGGTTAGGATGCTTCTGTAGTTTGCGAGTTTACTTTTGGTTCTTCTTTTTTGGCTTGTGATGTTTGTGGTGTTTTTGTAGCGGGTGGTAATTTTTCCTTTTTTTGCAGGGGCAGGTGGTGGTTGGGATGTGTTTGTCGTGATTATTGAGAATCTGGATATTTATGTAGTGGCTGGTGATGCTTGGGGTGTTTCTAAGTGGTAGGTGATGACTGGGATGTTTTTGTAGTGGCTGGAGATGGGTGGGATGTTTTTTTTTTATAGTGGCTGGTGATGTTTGGGTTTTGCAGTAGTGGCTAGCGTTTTTTTGTGTGTTTCTCTAGTGGCACGCAATAGGCTTTTGTGTTTTTGTAGTGGTATGTAATTGCTGGGATGATTTTATAGTTGTTGGTGATAGTTGAGATGTTCTGTCGTGGCAGGAGATGGTTTTGATGTTTCTGTATTGTCTAATGATGGTTAGAATCTTTTTGTCGTGGCAAGTGATGGATAGGATTTTTTCTAGTGGCTGGTGATCGTTGGGATGTTTCTGGAGTGGGTTGTGGGATGTTTCTGAAATGGATGATGACGGTTGGTATGTTTCAGTAGTGTCAGGTGATTGTTGGAATATTCATGTAGTGGCTGGTGATACTTAAGGTGTTTTTGTAGTGCCAGGTGGTGGTAAGGATGTTTCTGTATTGGCAGGTGATGGTTGGGCGTGTTTCTGTAGTGGCTGGTGATGGTTAGTGTCTTTTTTTGTAGTGGCTGCTGTTGGGTTAGATTTTCCTATATAGGACGGTGATGCTAAGGGTGTTTTCGTCGTGGCTGGTGATGGTTGGAGAGTTTCTGTAGCGGCAGGTGATGGTTGGGATGTTTGTGCAGTGGCTGGTGATGGTTGGAATGCTTGTGTAGTGGCTGGTGATGTTTGTTTTCTCTTGTAGTGGTTGGTGATGGTCGAGGTTTTTCTTTAGCTTTTAGTAATTCTTGGGGATTTATGAAATGGTAGGTGATGGTTGGAATGTTTTTGTAGTGGATGGTGGTGCATTAGATGTTTTTGTAGTGGGTGTTGTTGATTTGGATGGTTTGGATGTTTTTGTGTAGGATTGTGATGCTTTGGATTGTGTTTTTGTCGTAGCTGGTAATGGTTGAGATGTTTCTTTAGTGGTTTGTGACTTTTTGTGTTTCTTAGTGTCAGGTGATCCGTGAGACTTTTCTGTCGTTGTTAGTGATGCTTGGATTGTTTTTGTATTGGTAGGTAATGGTTGGGATGTTTCTGTAGTGGTTGTTGATGGTTGGGATGTTTCCGTAATGGCGGGTGATGGTTAGAATGTTTCTGTAGTGACTGGCCTTGGCTGGGATGTTTCTGTAGCGGCAGGTGATGGTTGGAATTTGTTGTAGTGGCTTGTGATACTTAGTGTGATTCTGTTGTGCCGTTTGATGCTTGGGATGCTTCAATAGTGGCAGGTGCTACTTGGTATTTTTTCCGTTTTGGTAGGTGATGGTTAGGATGTTTCCGTGGTGGCAGGTGATGGTTGGGATTCTTTTATAGTTCCTGGTGATCGTTGGAATGTTTCTGTAGTGGTTTGTGATAGTTGGGGTGTTTCTGTATTGGCGGGTGATAGTTGGGATGTTTTTGAAGTGTCAGGTGATGATTGGCATATCTATGTAATGGCTGGTGATACTTAAGGTGCTTCTGTGTTGGCAGGTGATGCTTGGGATGTATTTGAAGTAGGTGGTGAGTGTTGCGGTATTTTTGTAGTGATTTGTGATGGTTGAGGAGTTTCTGTAGAGGCAGTTCTTTAATGAGATGTTTCTGTATTGGTAGGTGATGGTTGGGATGTTTCTGTTGTGATTGCTAATGATTAGGATCTACTTGTAGTGGCGAGTGCTGTTTGGGAAGTGTCGGTGGTAGCTGGTATTGGTTGGGTTGATTCTCTAGTGAGAGGTGATACTTAGTGTGTTTCTGTAGTGGAAGGTGATGCTTGAGATGGTTTTGTAGTGGGTGGTGATTGTTGGTGTGTTTTTGTTCTGGCAGTTGATGGTTGGGATGTTTTATGTATTGGTAGGTGATGGTTGGGAAGTTTTTGAAGTCGCAGATGTTGGTTTGGATGTTTCTGTGTAGGTAGATAATGGTTGGGATGTTTTAGTAGTGACTGGTAATGGTTGTGATGTTTATTTTCTGGCAGGTGATGGTTGGGATTTTTCTTTTTTTTTGAGTGGCTGGTGATTGTTGGGATGTTTCTGAAGTGGGTTTTGATGGTTAGGTGTTTCTGTAGTGGCGGGCGGTGGATGGGATTTTTCTGAAGAGGCTGGTGATGATTGTGATGTTTAAGCAGTGTCAGGTGATGGTTAGGAAATTTCTGTAGTGGATGGCATTACTCATGGTGTTTCTGTAGTGGCAGGTGATGCTTGTGATGTCTTTGTAGTGGCTGATGATGGTTGTTGCATTGTTGTATTGGCTTGTGATGGTTAGGTTCTTTTTGTAGTGGCAGGTGTGGTTAGGATGTTACTATATTGGTTGGTGAGAATTGAGATGTTTTTGTAGTGGTTGGTGATGGTTGGTCTTTTGTTATAGCGGCTGGTGATGGTTGTCGTTTTTCTGTAATGGCAAGTGATGGTTGCGATGTTTCAGCATTGGTAGGAGATGGTTGGGATGTTTCTATAGTGGCTGCTGATGGTTAGGGCCTTTATGTAGTGACAGGTGATGGTTAATATATTTTCGTAGTGGGTGGTAATGGTTGGGATGTTTTTGTACAGGGAAGTGATGGGATGGATGGTTTTCTATAGGCAGGTGATGGTTGGGATTTTTTCTCGTGTCTGGTGATCGTTAGGATGTTTCTGTAGCGAGTTGTGATGGTAGGGATGTTTCTGAAGTGGCAGGTGATTATTGCGATTTTTTTAGAGGCTCGTGATACTTAGCGTGTTTATGTAGTGGCAGGTGATGGTTGAACATTTCTTAGTGGCTGGTGATCGGTGGGATGTTTTTGTAGTAGGTTGTGATGGTTGGGATATTTTTGAAGTAGGTGGTGAAGATTGGAATGTTTCAGTAGTGTCAAGTGATATTTAAGATGTTTTTGCACTGGGAGGTGATGGTTGGGATGTCTTTTTCAGTGGTATGTGATTCTTGGGATGTCTTTGTATTAGGTACTAATGGTTGGGATTTTTTTTGTGGCTGGTGGTGAATGAGATTTTTCTCTAGTGGCTGGTGATGTTTGGGGTATTTCTACAGCGATTGGTCTTGCTTAGGTTGTTTCTGTAGTGGCTGATGATGTTTACTTTTTTGTAGGGGCAGTTGATTTTTGGGATGTTTTTGTGGAGGCTTGTGACAGTAGGGATATTTGTGTAGTGGCTGGTGATGCTTGAGGTGTTTTTATAGTGAAAGGTGATGATTGGGGTGTTTTTGTCGTGGCTGGTGATGGATGGGATGTTTTTATAGTGGCTGGTGATAGATGTTTTTCTTGTAGTGGTTCGTTATATTTCGTGTGTTTCTCTAATGGCACGTGATAGTTTTTTTTGTGTTTTTGTAGTGGTATGTAATGGCTAAGATGTTTTTATAATGGCTGGTGATAGTTGGAATGTTTTCGTAGTAGCAAGTGATGGTTTTGATGTATCTGTAGTGGCTGCGGATGGTTATGGTCTTTTTGTAGTGGCAGGTGATGATTAGGATCTTTTCTAGTGGCTGGTGACCGTTTGGATGTTTCTTGAGTGGCACTTTACGGTTGGGGCGTTTCTGTATTGGCGGGTGATAGTTGGGATGTTTCTGAAGTAGATGATCATGGTTGGTATGTTTCAGTAGTGTCAGGTGAAGCTTGAAATATATATGTAATGGCTGGTGATATGTAAGGTGTTTTTGTAGTGCCAGGTGATGGTTGGGATGTTTCTGTGTTGGTGGGTGATGCTTGATGTGTTTTTGTCGTAGCTGGTAATGGTTGGTGAGTTTCTGTGGTGGCAGGTAATGGTTGGGATGTTTTGTAGTGATTGGTGATGGTTGGGATGTTTTTGTAGTGGCTGGTGATGTTTTGGGGTGTTTTTTTTAGTGGTTGGTGATGGTCGGGGCGTTTCTGTAGTTTTGGTAATGCTTGGGTTTTTTATGTAATGGTAAGTAATGGTTGGAATGTTTTTGTAGTGGTTGGTGATGCTTGGGATGTGTTTGTAGTTGGTATTGATTGTTGTGATGTTTATGTAGTGGCAGGTGATAGTTGAGATGTTTTTGTAGTGGCTGATGATGGATGGGATGTTTTTATAATGGTAGGTGATGGTTGGGATGTTTCTGTAATTGTTGTTGGTGGTTTGATGATGAGTGGGATGTTTCTGTATTGGATGATGATGGTTGGGATGTTTTTGTGTAGGATGGTGATGCTTTAGATGTTTTTGTCTTGGCTAGTAATGGTTGGGATGTTTCTCTAGTAGTTGGTGACTTTTGTGTTTCTGTAGTGGCAGGTGATGCGTGGGATTTTTCTGTCGTGGTTAAGGTTACTTGGGATGTTTTTGTATTGGTAGGCAATGGTTGCTTGGGATGTTTCTGTAATGGCGGGTGATGGTTGAAATGTTTCTCTAGTGAATGTTCATGGTTAGGATCTTTCTCTAGAGGTAGGGATGGTTAGAATTTGTTGTAGTGGCTGGTGACACTTAGAGTGTTTCTGTTGTAGCTGTTGATGCTTGGGATGATTCAATATTGGCCGGTGTTATTTGGTATTTTTCCGTTTTGTTAGTTATGGTTGGGATGTTTCTGTGGTGGCAGGTGATGGTTGGGATTCTTTTATAGTGGCTGGTGATCGTTGGAATGTTTCTTTAGTGGATTATGATGGTTGATTTTTTTTTGGTATTGGCTGTGGTAGTTTAGATATTTCTGAAGTGTCAGGTGATGGTTGTGATATCTGTGTAGTGGCTGGTGATAAAGTTTTCTGTTGGGGAAGGTGATGCATGGGATGTGTTTGTAGTGGCTGGTGATTGTTGCTGTATTTTTGTAGGAATTTGTGATGGTTGAGGTGTTTCTGTAGAGGCAGTTTTTGCGTGGGATGTTTTTGTATTGGCAGGTGATGGTTGGGATGTTAGTGGTTGTTGATGGTTGGGATGTTTTTTAAGTGGCTAGTGATTGTTGGGATGTTTCTGAAGTGAGTTTTGATGGCTGGTTGTTCTGTAGTGGATGGGATTTTTCTGAAGTTTCAGGTGATGTTTATGATGTTTAAGTAGTGTCAGGTGATGGTTAGGAAATTTCTGTAGTGGTTGGTAATACTTAAGGTGTTTCTGTAGTGGCAGGTGATACTTTTATTCCTTGTAGTGGCTGGCGATGGTTGTAGTATTGTTGTATTGGCCTATTATGATTAGGTTATTTTTGTAGTGGCAGGTGTTGATTAGGATGTCTCTGTATTGGATGGTAACGGTTGAGATGTTTATGTAGAGGTTGGAGATGGTTGGTATGTTGTTATAGTGGTTGGTGATCGTTGCCTTGTTTTTGTATTGGTAGGTGATGGTTGGGACGTTTCTGTAGTGGCAGGTGATTGTTGGAATGTCTTTGTTGAGGTAGGCTATGGTTGGGATCTCTTTGTGGTTGTTGCTGATGGTCAGGACCTTTATGTAGTGGCGGGTGTTGGTTGAGATGTTTTCGTAGTGGGTGGCAATGGTTGGAATGTTTCTGTAGAGGGAAAGTGATGGCAGCTGATGACTGGGATTTTTTTCTAGTGACTGGTGATCGTTGAGATCTTTCTGTAGCGGGTTGTGATGATAGGGATGTTTCTGAAGTAGCAGATGATGGTTACGATTTACTATAGAGGCTGGTGATACTTAGCGAGTTTCTGTAGAGGCAGATGATGGTTGAGATTTTTTTAGTGGCTGGTGATCGTTGGGATGTTTTTGTAGTGGGTTGTGATGATTGGGATGTTTATGAGGTGGCTGGTGAAGGTTGCAATGTTTCAGTAGTGTCGGGTGATGGTTGGAATATTCATGTAGTGACTGGTGATACTTAAGGTGTTTCTTTAGTGACAGGTGATGGTTGAGATTTTTTGTTAGTGGTAGCTTATGCTTGGGATGTCTTTGCATTGGATAGTGATGGTTGGGACTATCTTTTGTGTGGTTGGTGATGAATGGAATATCTTTGTAGTGGCTGGTGATGTTTGGGGTGTTTCTGCACCGATTGGTCATTTCTGGATCGTTTTTGCAGTGGCTGGTGATGGTTGCTTTTTTTGTTGGGGCAGTTGATCGTTGGCATGTTTTTGTAGTGGCTGGTGGCAGTTGGCACGTTTGTGTAGTGGCTGGTGATTCATGGGGGTTTCTCTTTAGTGGTTGGTCATGGTTGGGATATATATGTAGCGGCTGGTGATGCTTGAGATGTGTCTGTAGTGGCTAGTAATGCATGGAATGTTTTTGTATTCCCTGGTTATGGTTGGGATGAGTCTGAAGTCGCAGTTGATTGTTGGGATGTTTTCATAGTGGCAGGTGATGGTTGGGATGTTTTTGTATTGACTGGTGGTGGTTGGGCGCTTATGTAGTGGCTGCTAATGATTGGGATGTTTTGTAGTGGCTGGTGAGAGTTTGGGTGTTATTGTAGTGGCTGGTGATGGTTGGAATGCTTCTGTAGTTTGTGGTAATGCATTGGGATTTTCATTATTAGCTTGTAATGGTTGGGGTGTTTTTGTAGTGGCTGGTGATTTTTTTTTTTTTTTTGCAGGGGCAGGTTATGTTTGGGATGATTTTTTGTAGTGATTGGTGACAGTTTGGATATTTGTGTAGTGGCTGGTGATGCTTGGGGTGTTTCTATAGTGGCAGGTGATGGTTAGTATGTTTTTGTTGTGATGGGTGAGATTTTTCTGTATAGGACGGTGATGTTTGGGGTGTTCATGTCGTGGCTGGTGATGGTTGAAGAGTTTGTGTAGTGGCTGTTGATGGTTGGGATGGTTTTGTAGTGACTGGTGAGAGTTTGGGTGTTTTTGTAGTGGCTGGTGATGGTTGGGATGCTTCTGTAGTTTGTGGTAAGGCATTGGGATTTTCTTTATTAATTAGCTTGTGATGATGGTT
Organism: Panulirus guttatus; assembly: GCA_032361385.1. Taxonomy (NCBI): domain Eukaryota; kingdom Metazoa; phylum Arthropoda; class Malacostraca; order Decapoda; family Palinuridae; genus Panulirus; species Panulirus guttatus. The sequence continues at coordinate 3,765 of JAUUDW010143152.1, read as the reverse complement.
GGGGTGTTTTCGAGGTGGCAGGTGATGCTTGGGTTATTTCTGTAGTAGTTGGTGACAGCTGGGTGATGAATGGGATGTTTATATCGTGGCCGGTGATGGTTGGGGTAGGTGATGAGTGGGATTTGTTTTTTATCTGCAGGCTATTTTTCTAATTGGGATGTGGTATCCGATGATTGTGATGATTTTGCAGTGGTAACTGATGGTTAAAGAGCTTTTGCTGTTGCAGGTAATAGTTGGGATGAATCTGCAGTAGCAACCGATAGTTGGGATGATTCAGCAGTGGCAGCTTATTATTGGAATGATTTTGTAGTGCTACCCAATGGTTGGGATGCTTCTGTATTGGCACTTGTCGGCTGGGATGATTTTGCAGTAATAGCTGATGGTTAGGGTGCTTCTGCAGTGGTAGATAATGGTTATGATCCTTATGTAGTGGCGAGTTATGGCTGGGATGTTTCTATAGTGGCAGGTAATGGTTGAGTTGTTTCTGCAGTGGGAGGTGATTATTGGGATGCTTTTGTGGTGGCAGATGATGGTTAAGTTGCTTTGGTAGTGGCAGGTGATGGTTGGAATGTTTCTGTAGTGGCAGGAGATGGTTTGGTTATTTCAGTAATGGCAGGTGATGGTTGTGATGCTTCTACAGTGGCAGGTGATGTTTGGAATTTCTGTAGTGGTGGGTGCTAGTTGGGATGCCTCTGAAGTGGCAGGTGATGGTTGGGATGATCCCGTAGTGGCAGGTGATTGTAGGGATAGTTTTGTAGTTGCAGGTGATTGCCTCTCCACCGGACAGTGCTGACCTCTGTCTCAACGGCAAATGCCGACCTCTCCTCTATTAGCCAGTCCCGACCTCCAGCAGCCAGTCCCGATCTCTCCTCCATCAGCCGGTCCCGACTTTATCAGGCAGTACCTAACTCTCCTCCGACAGCCAGTTTTGACTTGTCTCGACCTTCCCTCATCAACATACCCTGATCCCTCATCCAACATCCACTTACGACCTCTACTCCACCAGCCAGTCCCGATCTTTCCTCTATCAACCAGTCAGATCTCTCCTCAATCAGCTAATGCCGACCTCTTCTTTATCACCTAGTCCCGACCTTTCCTCTGACAGCCATTTTCAACATCTCCTCCAACAACCAGCCCCGATCTCTTCTCAATCGGCCACTCCCGACATCTCCAGCAGCAAGTCTCCTCCAACAGTAAGTTTCTACCTCTACTCCATTAGCTAGTTCCGACCCCTTTTCCAAAAGCCAATCCCAACCTCTACTCAATCAGCTGTTTCCAACCTCTCCTCCATCAGCCAGTCCCGACCAGTTCCAACCTCTCCTTCATTAGCCAATACCGACTTCTCCTCCATCAGCCAGTTCCGACCTCTCCTCCATCAGCCAATCACGACCATTTCCGACTTCTCCTCTATCAGTTATTCCCGCCATCCCTTCAATCAGCTAATCCTGACCTCTCCTTCATCATTTATTACCATCTTCTCCCAGCTATCTCTCATATTGCCTCATCCATCTGCTGGTCATCAGTGGACATTACCCATACTCTGAAGTTCCGGAAATTACGAAGTTTAGAATAACGTCGTCTTTATCATCGGGTCTTGAGGCCTTGTTCCTTGATCCCTTCTTTGCTGTAGTTGCATCACCCAGCAGATCGGTAACAAGATGATCGAATTTTCTCTTGTCTGAGAAATAAAGCATTATAGCACCGGCATCTTCTCATGTTATATGATACAAATTGGAAACCACGATTAGTAAAGTGAATTATGACTAACATAAAAGTTATACGTTATTTTTGTTTAAAATGTCTTCGCAATTAAATCTTCCTGACTGGCTGAAAAAAAATATTCATAGTTTCTCAGCACGAGAAACTATGCTCTGCCTGGTCAGTGCCGCTAACCCAAGTCTGACTACTGAAAACCCGCCTAATCCATGCCTCCCTAGCCACAGCCACCAATATCCTTTGGTCAGGAAATGTCAGTTCCTCCTCCTTATCTCTCCCCTGATCTCTGATCCTCCACTCCAAATCTCCTACATCGGCACCGGATCTTTTTCCTCTGCTCCTAATTACTAATCTAGTGCTTCTTGTCCATCCTCCCTTACCAGCCACTTTGATGCATACAATCTATTTTTAGCATGGAAGGTTCCAGTCAAGGTCGGCAGTCTTCACTTAATCCAGACCTTAACTGGGACATTAAATAATAGCTAGACCAATAGTACAGTTCTCCCTCCGTCCCATATGCTCTTTTCCATGCATCAAAAGATAAGCATTGTATTAGGCGTAGTGTGTGGAGAGTGTGTGGGGCCAGGTACCGATATGGTCGTCTGCTCTGTGTGTGGCAGAGTGAGGGAGGTGGTAACTGTGTGGGACCAGGTACTTATGGGGTCGTGTGTGGTGTGTGGCAGAGTGAAGGAAGTGGTAAGTGTGTTGGTTTAGGTACTGATACGGTCGTCTGTTGTGTGTGGCAGAGTGAGGGAGGTGGTAAGTGCACCCCTGTGGTCCTGTGGCTCCTCACCTGTGGTGGTGGCCGCCCTGGCTGAAGCTCCCCGGCTGGTCCTGACCCTCCTGCAGTACGGCGCTGGAGGCACCGCCCTAAACTACTACCTCTACTCCAAGTGCTACACGTAAGTGCTGACACCCCTCCCTCTGTCCCAGTGTTACTTGTCCTTCACACCGTCACACACAAAACACCTTCACTGACACACACACACAAACACACACACACGTCATAGGTGCCCTAAGAAAACAGATGGAGGTCACTAGTGGAGTGCCCCGGGGTTCTGTCCTGGGACCGTTACTCTTCATGATCCATGCGAATGACTTGCTTGAAGGTATGACCTCCTGCCTGAATACATTCACAAATGACGCAAAGGTCATGAGGGAAGTAAAAAGCGTGGGAGTTGCCTCAGCTTACAAGGGAACAGACACAGACTCCATAGTGGGTCTGACAGAAGGTTCATGAAATTTAACCCGAGTCAGCGTGAAGTAATGAGGATGGTACACAGCGAAAGGCGTTGATACAAATATCATCCAGCAGGAAATAAGCTGCAGGAATCTGTGAATGAGTGAGACTAGGGAGTCGACATCGTTCCGAACCTATTGGCAGAATCCCCCCTTAGGTAAGATTATTCAGGAGACCAACTGTCCGCTAGCAAGCAGTAGAATAGCAATCAAGTTCAGGGATAAGGACATATTCAGAAAGATGTTTACATCCTCCTTAAGGCCAAATCTAGAATATGCTTCTTACGTTTAATCGCCGCACCTAAAGAAACACAGAACTATTAAAGGGCCAGAGAAGGGCAACAAAAATGGCATCATAATTAAGGGAGATAAGATATAGAAGACGGCTAAAGGCCTTAAATTTGCCCTCCAAGGAGGAGCGAAGAGGGAGGAGTGACTTAATCACATCCTTTAAGATTTCAAATGCGGTTGATGACGTAGACAGAGAACACTTCTTCGAAAGATATAGGGATCTTGTTAAAAACTGCAAGGAAATATGTTTGTAGTATGCGAGTGATGGATGACTGGAATAAAGTGAATGAAAACATAGTGAATGTGAACAATTCACAAGTCTAAAAAAGTTTTGAGATAGTGGAGAAGGTTCGAGAGATGGAGTCCTTCGAGAGTAAAATTCCCTCCCAGCACTGGGTAAATAGGTATCAATAGGAGGTCTTGTGTAACAAACCACTTGGATTTCTACAAGAGAGAGAGAGAGAGAGAGAGAGAGAGAGAGAGAGAGAGAGAGAGAGAGAGAGAGAGAGAGAGAGAGAG
>JAUUDW010143041.1:0-15082 GCA_032361385.1 Panulirus guttatus | reverse complement strand
TAGAGTCATCCAAGGTGGAGTTAGAGGAGAAACGGGAACCAAAGAGAGATGCTTTGTCAATGGGAGAGACAGCTATAATACCGTCAGGACGGAAAAGTGAGTGAAAGGTAGAGCGACAGAAGTTGTTAGAGATGCCCTTTGCTAAAAATCAGAAAGACCTATCCGTGGATGACAAGGACAGGTTATCACACTTCCTCTGAATAAAGGGGCTGGATTGGTGTGATGCAAGTGGATTTTCTTTAATGTGCACTAGAGTTAGTTGTTGTGGGTCCTGTGATTCACTGCATTAATGGAGTGCCATTCTTCAGTTTGTCTTTCAGTGATAAGGTTAATTACAATCTTGTTTACAGTTTGACTTTGTTCTCTGAATTTTATTTATGTTGAGTGGTTGCATCTCAGATGATTTCTTTGGTTTATGAAGTGTGCAACTTGTGGAAGAAATTTGGATTCTACTTCTTTGTGCCATTGTGATATGTGCTTTTTGCTGGCTTGGTTGGATATATTGATCAAGTGTGAGACTGCATGATAAAGGAATGAGAAATCATCTATTCTGAAAGTTTGGAGCTTTGTTTTCAAGTCCAGAAAGGTTTGGCTAGTCTACTTTCCTGCAGTTTGTGTAAGTTTCTTTGGTGGTTGTGTTAACTGGATGAGCTAGATGGAAGTGGGGAAGTGGTCAGACGATTGTTGTGTAAGGCATATTTCATATGGCCCTTGTGTGTAGCGCTGGTGAGTAGAATGTGATATCTGGCGAGGCAAGCTGCTAGAGGTAGCAAGTTTTCAGGAAGCCTGGTTGACTAGTTGTTTAGGTTGAGGATACTGAGAAGTTGCAGTTGGTTTATGAATAGTTCATCTCTAGGTTCTAGGGTGTGTGTGTTGAGCCAATTGAAATGTAATGGAATGGAATTGAAATCTCAAAACAGGTAGGTGCTGAGCCTACTGGTGAGGTTCTGCAGTTGGGGAGTGTATCAGGGTGGGAGGAATGGGAGGTGGGGTATTTAGATGCTGACTTTGTTGTAATTGGTACTGCTACAGTTTATTTCTATGGACTGCATTCTTGGGTGTTTTCATTATCCATGAGCTGTTCTGTGGTGTCATTACTGGAGAAAGGCATGGTTCAGTGGGAGAGTGTTATGAGGTCCGCTCCTTGTCATTATTCTCTGTCATTCATAAACTGTGTAGCCATAGAAAAGTGGGAAGGTAAATCTGGGTGTGTCTGGTTTGTTTGTGAAGAGTGAGAGTTTTTGTGTTCTGTGATGGTGTTTGTTGGAAAGTTGCTGTCTGATTGGTTGCGGCATTTCCAGTGCTCTGGGTAGTCTCTGTGGATGACAATGACGTGCAGTGGAGATACCAGTGAGCGCTGTTGGAGCATCTGATGAAAGTGGTTTTTGTTGATAGGCATTGATCACTGTGGACAGAGGTTTTCTGGTGGTCCAAGGTAAGGGTTAATGTCACCAGCTTGCATTATTAGCTTGGAGATGATGATCAGGCCATCATCTCCCAGAAGCGAGAAAATGAGTTTAAATTTGTAATATGTCTGGGTGGTACATCACTACTGTACTACTCCTGCCCCTGGAGTTCCTTCTGCCTTTTCTGGGTTCCTATGACACTCTGGAAGTTGGCCACTACGATCCAGGTAGGATCAAAGACCATAAAGTGTAGTAATTACCTAGTTCTACTGTGCAGGGAAGAAGTTTTACACTCATCAGGCCCCATCTCTAAAACACTTTCTATCATACTTCTTGACTTTCTGTATGCTGTCTGCATTAAGCGCATTCATTCCATTCATCTAACACTTTTATGATAAAATGGTTCTTCCTTACATCTTTTTCATCATCTCTTGCTTAATTTCATGTTTTCCTCAGATAATTCTATCCACTTCATTAAATAAAGTGGAATCAAAAGCCTTGTCTCACTAATTTTCCAAACATCACCCCTCTGTACTCTTTAATGTTGCTGCTCTCTATCTAATCAGAAGGTATTATTTTGACCATTGCTCTCATGAGCTGTTTACATGTGTCCCCACCCCCAAGGTATGGACAAATGGCATGAGTTTGGCCGCTGCTTCCCACAGTTCTGGTGTGAATTGGTTGTTATGATACCTCCTCCTTTCCTAGAACAGCTAAGCTGTGGAGTTCTCTTTTTTAATTTTTCCCCTCTTCATATAACCTTTCTTCCTCTAAGAGTCAGGTCTACAAACATTGCAAAGCCCTGATTAATTTCAATTTCTTTTCCTTTTACTTTTTCTTTCACCCACGATGGCCTTAACTGGAGCATGTTTTGTTCGTACCGTGTCAGTCACTATGAAAAAAATACCAACAAAAGTTACTAAAACAAAAGTACCACTGACACGAGTTACTACAACTCCAGTAACATTAACACACATTTCTATAACACTAGTAACAGTGACGCAGACCACTACAACACAAGTAACTCTAACATAACATCAATACCATACAAAATTTTCATACCTTCATACCATCATGTACCTTCTATTCTGGATGCTACTTCACTCACACAGGAAATAGCAAATACATAGGGAAAACTTATCTTTATCTTCCTGCCCCACAAGCCCATCTGTGGGTTTCCCACTGCACTCAAAAGGACAAACATAAGAATCAAAGGACAAAAAGTGTGGTGATATTGTGTGTATGTCTTTGAGGGATGAATGCAGGACAATTGAGGAGTGAGTGTTTCATATCTTCAATGTGGATGTTGCATCTTGGGCATGATGGGTCTTGTCATATGTTACACTTGCTCAGTTTGAATTAAATCAACCACATTTTAGACCAGATTTGGAGTCTGTTTTGGTTCCCATGTAAGCTGATGCAGTCCTCCTTACTTTCCACTTCCCTCATGACTTTTGCATCATCTGCAAACACACTCTGGCAAGTCTTTAATATAGACTGAGCAGAGTAATGGACCCAAGACTGAACCCTGTGGCACTCTGCCGATCACCCCAACCCATTTAGAAAAGGATCGTTTAACAAGCATCCTTTGTTCTCTCCCGCTGAGATGATCTATCCATCATAGGAGTTTCCCCTCTTATTCCTGCCTGGTGATCCAGCCGCTTAATCAGCCTCCCATATGCCACAGCGTCAAATGCGTTATTGCAATCCAGATACAGACAGTCCACTCAGCCTTCCCTTTTGCCCACAACTGAGCTCACTCTTTTGTAGAACTTTAAGAAGTTAGTTACACATGAGTTCTTCTCCCCAAAACCATGCTGTCTCTCACTTAGGACATTTGTCCTGTATGGAAAGTCATCCACTTGCTTTCTAATATCTTTTCCAGAATCTCACACACCAAAATCATTAGTAAGACCGGTCTGTAGCTCAACGCGTTTCCAGTCTCCTTTCTTATATACAAGTAAGATATTTGCCCTTTCCATTCTCCACTTTTCCTCCCTCCAGTGACATCTTGAACAGTAATGCAAGTGGTTTATTCAACATATCTGCACACTCCTTTAGCACATATGGTGAAATTTCATCAGAACCATGAGCTTTGTTTGTGTCAAGTCCTTTTGGTATTCTGTTAACATCTTTTCTAGACAACTCAATGATTTCCAAAACCTACCCATTCTATCTCTTTGATGTTGGGGCTATAGTGCCTTCCATTGTAAAAAAAAATTACTTTTGAACTTGTTATTCAGTTCCTCATATGTTCTAACATCATCCTCTACAATTTTTCTATTTAAATTCCTTAGTCTGATTAGCTGCTCCTTATCTGACAACTGACTCCAAATGAACTTATGGTAAAGTTTTTGAGTTTCACCTGCCTTTTCCATAATATATTTCTCACTTTCTTTGTTCCTCCTTTCCCATCCTGATGTATTCTTTCCATGTTCTTTTATACCTTGCAAATGCTGGCTGGCTGGAGTACATTTAAACCTTCTCCACTATACATCTCGAAGCTTCTTTGCTTTATGGCATCTTTTAATGAACCTTTCTTTCCTCTTTCTTAACGCTCCCTCTGTATTTGGGCTTGAGGTACCCATGTCTCTACTCCTTCATCAGCAGTCAGTTGTTGGTTAAGGAGCAGCTAATAAGGCTAAGGTATTCAGAGGGAAAAATTGTAGAGGATGATATAAGGACATGTGAGGACTGAATAACAAGTTCAAAAGTATTTTCACAATGGAAGGCACTACAAAACCTTTCACCACAAAGCCCTGGTTCCTGGTATTGTATGTATGTGTATATATATGTATACGTAAGTGTATGTGCATATATATGTGTATATGTGTATGTAAGTGAATGCATCCTTTGTTGTCTGTTTCCTGGCGCTGCCTTGCTTAGCGGGAAACAGCGATCAAGTATAACAATAATAAAATATTATTATTATTTTTCATTATATAAGACTAGTGAGTGATTTACAGAAAAGAACTAAATAGCCTACAAACCCATGGAATATTTCACATAATGATGGTAGGCAGATCTTCATGATTTAGTAAGGTTTGTACAAAACTAAATGTTAAATGTGGTTAAACAGAGATTTGCATTTTCATGATATATTGATAAAAGTTATATTTCAACAAATACCAAACATTTCAAGTCAAAGAGCAAGAGTTTTCATGGATGAATCAAACCTATGTACACAATGAATGTGACTAGGAATAAAGAAACATAAATCCTGAAACTTCCTCTGTTCAGGGTAGTAGCTGCAGGGTACCAATAAATAGTTAAAATTATGCAATAATCACATTAAAAAAAATAAATTAAAATATCACCATATCAACACATTTACTAGCACCTACCAACCTCTTCTTATTCATAAGTATTCACTGTAACAGAGAAAAGGCAAATACTCTAAATCTCCAAGACATTTCATATGCTTCATATGAAATGTTATGATATTACATGTGTTTACATTACAAATATCATTATTGGTCAATGCTTGATGTTAGATGATTAAAATTAAAGAATAAACATTTGGGGAAGGTAAGCCAAATGCTCTAATCCTCATCTAGACAGCGATTGACGTGTTCTTCCAGAGGCCGGTACTGAGTGAAGGATTTATTGCACTTTGGGCAATAAAAGAGATTCTCATCCAACTCATCTTCCTTCTTTTCTTCTTCCTACGTGGAAAAGTTAAAATCAGATGAAAACATTATCTTGGTCTTTCAAGGAATTTAGTTATTTCTATAAATAATATATCATGAGTAACATTTACAAGGCCTCAACTAAATACAAATTTTCCTCTTGCTACATACATGAACAAATACAAAATTTCACACTTTGAACAGCAGAGATTACGGGAACTTTTTCCTTATAAAAAAAGGCAGATTCTGCCTTAAATTACTTCACTTACTGTAACTATATATTGCAAATTATCATTATGATAAGGAATTATGCAGGAATTTCAACCTGTTCACTGTTCCAACAAAATTTCATCCCCATAAAAGATGAAAGATGTTTGCCTACAGTTACAATTACCTAAAGGCAGGTTCATGTAGGAGAACTAGATGCATGAGTGAAATATAAAGAACATAATCTGTACAAACTTTTAGAAAGGGTAACTTTGGTTTACACAAGACAAGGTGACAGATAGGGTAACTTTTGGATGTATCAGAGTGAAGGATACATAACCAATCTTGTTAGATGATACAGATGATAATGTGAGGGAAGGTTTAGCAATCAAAACGATAAGAGGTTTACAGATATTTAAGTCCAAGTTTAACTGGTCGGGACTATTACTCTATTACTTATGAAATTCAATATAGACAGTTTTAAAGTTAATGAAAAGCATGAATATGTATCATGTAATGATGCTGCAGAGGTTAAATAAACCCTCTGCAGACAACAGCTGAGAACAGCTGAGGATGAAGATCAAGGAAAGAAACTGTGTTGGGTAATTTAGAATTTAGGAGTAACAGGTAGGTATGGGTTCCAAGGTGTATAGGTTCCCAGGTGCATAGGTAGGAATGGGTTTCCAGGCATATAGGTAGGGAAGGGATCCCAGGTGTACAGGTAGTATGGGTTCCCAGATGCACAGATAGTATGGGTTCTTTGCAACAGCAATAGATCCTTCCCATCCAATCCAAACCACTATCAACCACCAACCCCAAGTACAGATATTAAGCTTACCCCTGCCTCACATTTCAATGACCTATACTAACAGATCTCTCCTCCCCCAAGAAATATGATACTGATATAACATTTAGATAAATAGTAAAACAAGCACTAAATAACCAACCTCCCAACCCAGTCTTAAAGTAATTCCATCTGATATGCACTTATATGAAACTACATTCTTCAAACACCTGCATTCTCAACACCAACCATCTTTCCAACATTAAAAACACTGACTCAAGCCACTGACAGTGCTGAAAACTTTCTCCTCAACTGTCTGATACTCTCCCCATAAAGATACAAAGTTCTTATTAGCACTTCCTACATGCAAACCAAAGGCAAAGCTTATTCATCATTGGCTGCTGATTGGCTAACCTTCAGCATATAAGCACTGGACAGAACCATTACATCCAACAAAACATACAGGTGACACACTACAATCATCCAAACTTTAAGATTAAGGAGTACAGAATTCTCAACCTCAATCAGGTCAAGTAAAGCGATACAGGTCTCCAGACAAATCGATAAATCACTGTGCAGAAGAGCATCACCTCCTCCTTACTGCCATGGAGTTCAGTGTCCTCTGATAAGCTACAGTCTCCACCTAAACAAAAGACTGATGAACCCCAGCTCTTCATCAGCTCTACTTGTGTCCAGGAAGGACTCATTTTATCAAAAAAAATTAAAATTCATGCTTCCTAGGCTCTACAACACCACATGTAAGCCCCTAAAACATGATGAGTACCTTAGAATTTTGTGACTTGACAAATGCTACTGCTACAATGCAGCCAGAAGTTTTAGTATGTTAACATTAACTTTTTTCCTGCACACAGTATTGCTAATTTTTTGTAATAAAGTGTAAGCGCATAGAGGAAAGTATTTCTGTAAGATAGAATTTTGAAAAAAATGGTTTCTGGGCAAAATCTAAAGTAAATTTTGTCTGGTTCTGAAAATAACCAAAGTTTTCCTATGAGAAGTTAAGTTCATAAATTAATAATTCTGAAGTTTATTTAGGTGTTTCCATATGCATCCCTGTTAACTTAAGGGTTATATCTCTAGTGGGAATTCTGATTACAAGGAAACTGACTGGAAAAATCTTGGTTCTGCATGGGGAAGAGAAACATGGAGACATACAGATTTGGAATGTGTTAAAAAAGCCTTACTGTAACAATAAGCACCTTAGCACACCAGAGACAGAAGGGCAGATGTGCTGTTAATGCTGTATTTTACGTTCACACACAAATTTGGAAAATGGGGATATTATCAACAGTAACTCCTACACAATGATCACAGCGTATTTAGTTAGGGAAAGAAACAGCATTGGAACTACAGAGGAACCAGAATTCCAAGAGAAGAAAATTAAACAGTACTTCATGCAGTTAGGCATTTTCTTTTAAGAGCATGCACTGAGAAAAGGCATTCCACAGTCAAAAGTAAGGAGCAGTGATAAATGGAGTTTTGTTAAACCTACAATGAGCTAGTCAGTAAATGGGTGCCAACAGTAGGATATGGATAGAGGGTAACACAATATTTATACCTCTCTTGGCTAAATATACTGCTGGACTAATTCTAACCTTTTTATCTGATGCATTTGAGAGTTTCTCCCACAGTGCCTCTGGAGAAAGTGCAGCAAGTCCTCCACCAGAGGCAACTCCAACTGGCTCCTCCGAACCTGCTCTAGAACCTCGGACCTGGCTGTAACGTGAATGTACAACTGTACTAATTATTTGAATTAAGTGAGGATGGGATTGAGGTGACCATGTGCTTTCAGAAAAATGTTAAAACCTGTATACTGGAGGAGAAAAAATGTTCTAAAAGAGTGGTCAATTTTTACAGATATAAATAAGCTAGTGATAGTCACGAGACTTGTATAAGTATAGATCTACAAAGGCTAACCATTCACCTTGAGAATGACACTGATGAAAAGAAAAAGTATGAGCATCTTCATTATAGATATAACAATTAACTGAAGTAAAATATTAATCAATATACGTTGATTAGTGATTAATAGAATTCCACAGTTCATGCTTTTAATCTCAACTAGAGATATACAGGATGGCAAAATACATGAACCTGGATATTGCTACAAGATGTGTGATTTTTTTCATCTTCAAACAGACTAAATAATAGATACAGTGATAAAAATTTGCCCTACAAAGATCCTTAAATCTTTTTTAAACCTAACTGCCTCTCCCACTTTCATGAAGTAGTTTCAGTAACCAAAGAAAAATAAAGATCTTGAAATTTCAAAAACCTTTCCTTTCTGAGACAGTATGCTGCAAGCATGCGAGATTATCTTGGAATATTGGGGTTTGGACCTTCTGACCCTCTATCTGTCTGGTGAGGAACATTGGCATTCTTCATGTCATTATCTTTTCAACAAGACAGCGGCCACTTACTTGTTCCGGGACCATCCACAGTCAGTGACTGTCACATAGATAAAGTCATCGACTCACTGGCTCTCATCCGTAGAAAGCTCAATTATGCACAATCATCGACCCACTGGCTCTCATCCACAGAAAGTTCAATTATGCACAAGTCATGAGCATCAACACAAATTTTAAACCCTACACTTCCCTCCTGTGGTTTGTCCCAGGAGTTTGAGAGCATGCCAAAATGAAGAAGGAAGGCATGGAGAAAAACTTTCAGATAAGAAGAATAAACCCATAGGTGGAACAGCTATTTCACTAGTGAACTGGAGGTACAACAGAATTAGTATTTCCTGAAGAAGGAATACTCAAAGGCTATGGTACTATCTGAAAAGAATGTAAAAATAAATAACAAAAACCCCTTAGTTTTTCTTTTCTTAAACAAAAAGTTTCTGAAGAAGACTAAGGTAAAGGCCAACTTCCTCAAATCATGTGCTTAAGCATAAAGGCCAGGTTGAGCTAGGGTATGGCCTGATGAAAGTGTAAGACAAGTGCCAAAGAACCTCCCCCACTCTTTTTCTTAAACAAAAGGTTTCTGTGGAAGGCTATGATAGTGGCCACCTTCCTCACATCATGTGCTCTGCCATAATGCCCATATTGAGTCAATAAAATGAATTCTTAATTCAATCAGAGAAATTCATTGCCAAAGAGGATTTAAGGATCAGGTGAGCACAATGTTCTCATCAATAAATATGACTAAGTCCAAAACTCTGAAGAGATTAGACTGGTCATAAAGCAAACTCTTTTAAGAGTTGACATTTGGGTGACTCTTTTTTCACTCTAAGCCAGGAATCTATGGTTTGGAGCAGGGTAGTCCAACTTCTTTGACACTATGGGCCACTTCAGCACTAAACTTCTAAGTCGAGGGCCACAAATTGAATTTAAATTATGATTAATTGTATATATATATATACTTCTTTTTTAAGACTCAAGGCCTAGCACAGGGTGGTCCAACTTCTTCGACACTAAAATTCAATAACTCCATATATCAATATGAGAGCTTGCGGGCCACAAAAAATCAAGCCGCAGGCCACAAGTGGCCTACGGGCCCATGGTTGGACCACTCTGGTTTGGAGTATCTTAGCCCCTAAGATTTTGTCGTTAAAGGGAAGAAGAATGTCTCAAATTACAAACTCTCCTAGATTCTAAGGATATAAAGTAGGAGTTCTCATAAGAAGACAATGAGGAACTAAATTATCAAAAATATTTGATGTAAACTGTCACCTCAAGAATGCTCCCACTTGGGTTTTAGCAGAAGAACATCTGGTTTCCTCAGAAAGAAAAGAATGTGGTTTCTGGAATGGTAGAGGATGTGTGAGTCAGGTGTTTGTTGTAAAGAATGAGTGTGAGGAATACTTAAGATAAAACAGAAAGCATATGATAGGGGTGACAGAGATGCCTTGTGGAAGGTCTACAAAATACATGGTGTAGGAGGAAAGCTACAAGAAGTGAGGAGATTTTATGAAGTGTGTAAGGCATGTGTACAGCAGGTTGAGAGGAGGGTAAGTGGTTCCAGGTCAGGTGAGGTTGGTCTGCAGCAGGAGTGTGTGATGTCACCATGGCTGTTTAATTTGTTTATGGATGGGGTAGTGAGGGAGGTAAACGCTTGGGTCTTGAAGAAGGCAAGTATGCCGTCTGTAGGGGTACCAGGGAAGAGACTCAATTGTTGTTTGTTCATGATACAGCTCTGGTGGCTTATTTGAGAGAGAAACTGCAGAAGTTGGTGTCTGAGACAGGGAGTGTGTGTGAAAGGAGGAAGTTGACAGGAAATGTGAATAAAAGCAAGGTAATTAGGTTTAGCAAGGCAGAGGGACAGGTTAGTTGGGGTGTGAGTTTGAGTGAAGGAAATTTGGAGGATGTGAAGTGTTTTAGATACCTGGGAGTAGATATGGCAGTGAATGAAGCCAAGGAAGCAGACGTGAGTCATAAGGTGTGTGAGGGGGTAAAGGTTCTGAGAGCACTGAGGAATGTGTGGAAAGAGAAGTCATCTGGGAGGGTAAAAATGGATACGTCTGAAGGTCTAAGTCTCAAAACCATTAAATGGATGCAAGGCATGGCTATAGATGAGAATGTGTGGGGAAGGGTAGATGTGTTGGATGTGAAATGGTTGTGGTCAATGTGTGGTGTGAGGTAATTTGATCGGGTCAGTCATAAAAGGGTAAGAGAGAGGTGCACTAATAAGATAAGTGTGGTTGAGAGCTGAAAAGGGTGTGCTGAAATGGCATGGACATATGGAGAGAATAAGTAAAGAGACTGACAAAGATGATGTATGTGTCAGAAGTGTAGGGAAAAAGTTGAAAGGGGAGTCTAAACTGGAGACGGAAGGAGAGAGGGGAAAAAATTTCTAGTGATAGAGGCTTGAATATTCAGCAATTGAAAGGCATGCAAGGATAGACTGTGAACTGGAGCAATGCGATATACAAAAGGCACCATGCTGTCAGTGGACTATACCAGAGAACATGAAGCAACAGCTAAAAATGACAAAACACTATGTGAGACCTGGTTGTGGATTGGTGCGTTTTACATGACAGAGAAAATGATACTCTCACTTCTGTGTCACCACACATTTAATACCTGTCACTGTAGCTCCATAGTGCCATTTAACCCTTAACCTTCTCATAGCTCATTAAATTTTGCCTGACAGCTCCCCAACCTCCCCTCCCACCCCTCCATGCCCTATTTTAGAAAAAATCAAAACGTTCTTAAGTGCAGCATCAAAAAATATCTGAAAGTAGCCAAGGAGGCTGGATTCTTCAGTCAATTGACTAGAATCACTAACACCACTGCTAGAACTATCAACATTATAAATTTTCTAGTGTATAATAATAGCCATCAGACCACAAAAATGTGCAATTTTCTTGTACCAGGGTTCCCTCTTTGTCACCACTCACCCTCAATTTCCATATTTTCTTCTTTCTCATAAATAACAACTACCCCTAGACCCAGCTCTTCATCTATTTCTTTCTCATTTCTATCAACATCAACAATTTCCTTTAATGCTAAGGCTTCCTCAGCTTTTAACTTTTCCCAAGGTGGGCTTGAGTGAAAAGTTGTGCTATGGGCAGTGGAAGGTTGTACGCACTCAGCATGAATGTTGACTGGTCACTAAGTGGTGGAAAGCAAGACATAGGTAGCTTTGGGAATGACACACATTGTCCTCTATCCAAGGGAGTGACCGTTATCCACAGGACATTTGAAAATATGGTGTTCATTAGCAAAGCCTTGATAAGAGATGAGAGCAGCCTGGAGCCCAATTCAAGGTCAGAGATAAGAGCAATGAATTATTTAAACACTGGATGACTTTCAAAAAGTTATTCACAATATGGTCAAAAACACAAGTTCCTTAAATTTTCTGTTGTCTATCATAAAATGAAAGAAATGCATATAAAAATAAAAGTGTGAGCTAACACATTGAATATGGCTATGTATAATGCTTAGTTAACACAGATACCCCAGAGAGTGGTGTAGAAATGGAGGGTGAACATTATCAAAATTATCTCTTTCCTTTTAAAAAATGAGCAATGTACAAGCAAAAGCAAAGCTTACACAAAAACTGAGCTAACAGATTTCTTATGTGTATGGTATAATACTGAATGTAACATGTTAATAACCTACTCGAGTGACTAAGGAAGGGCTTTAGAGGGTATGCATCATTCATACGTTCTGTTTCCCATTGCAAAATGAAGTAAATACAGATAAAAGTGAAGGATATTTATACAATAGTAAGCTAACATATTATGTCCATGGTATAATGTTAAAGTGTAGATTCTCCCAAGAAAGTGATGAAAAAATGGCTAAGGAAGGCATGCATCACTGTTATAGAAATGTGTTCAAATACTACAAAGCATTCTATGGAAGCAAGCAGACCAGAATTACTTTCTATTCTGCACAATAGTTTGATTTACTTTGCACAGGAATTATAATAATGTCCTGTATCTGGACCTCTCATGCCTGTTCCCTCTGGGAACTCCCATAAAAGGGGTGGCCACGGCAAGAGAGTTTCCACTTATACCTCCTTACATGCCTACCCCACATACACCATTCCACATATTTTTCTCCAGCTAGAAGGAAATGTTTGGAGGTGGTGTTTTGCAGGTGTGGTGATGGGTGGAAGGAGCCTTGTAATGTGCCCAATAGCTCACAGCCTGAGGGTGAGGCTAAGGTTGATAAAAACAGGCAGGTCCAACCCAGAATGGTACACAGTGCTTCTTTATTATGCTTCAAAGCTTTACTAAGTGCCTCTGAGTAAAAATTTTTACTAATTATTTACATGTTTTGTATTTCATTGGCAACATCACACATTATTCGAAAAAGTTTTAAATGCAGTAAAACTATTTCTCACCGGGATGTGTCCATGGCAACATCACATATTATTTGAAAAAAAATTTAATAGCAGTAAAACTATTTCTCTCCAGGTGTCCTACCAGCTAATGAGGACCTCCTTTAATCTCCAAGAGCTTAGCAGTCTCCAACCCCATCCCTAAATTCTGGTGAGGTTTACAACTCATCCTTTGCAAATCACCCACTCATTCAGAAGTCAGAATATCCATCCAATCAGCTGCCACCAGCCAGCAATGACATCATCAACCTGCAAGCTGCCCTAGCCATGCAAGCTGAGCATCTCATAATTCTTGGGACAAGCATCACTCCAATGACGACTACCATCAGAAAAGGGTAAATCTTAATGAGGACAGAGAAAAACTGGGTGGGAAACAATAATGAAGAAACTTAGAGGGCACTGCCCTCAGAGAAATATTTTTTTTTACTCAAGAACTTTTACCTTCAGTGTTGCTGTCCCACAAGCTGATGAGAGCATAACAACACAGAAGTAGAGAGTAAGAGAAAAATTATAATAGGAAAAAGATGACCACCTGGTTAACTGCAAAAAGGCAGCCTTTAAAGTTTTTCAAAGATTTATTTCATGGTATTCTCTGGAGATTCAAACCTCTTATGCAACAATTAAGCTTCCAGTACCAAAAATACCACAATGTTTCATTAACATTAATTCCTCAGCTAACACAAAGACATGTTATTAATTTCAAAATCACACTCTTTGACTGTCCAGCAAGAAACAACAAAATTACCTTCCGACAGTCTAGGTGAGTCACTCCATATATTTAGTTCACTTCTTCAAATAAGAAGAAAAGCTATTCTAATACCCTCAGATCAATGTCGTGCATGCATATGTGTATGAGTCCACACCTTGGTTACATCTTACATCTGAGTTCAATTCTTAGCCAATATTTGAAGTAGTCAGATAACTTCAAATGCAGATGTATATTGATAAGCACTTCAGCATTCAATCAAATGGATCAACCTGACCAACATTTCAAGAATCAGATTACTTATGAATATGATTTGGTAGTCTGTCATCTCTGTCATCAACTAACATACTACATTACCATCAAGCATGTTGCCCATAATGTATCATAATATCCTGGTTAAGATCCATATTTGAGTAATCAGATAACTTTAGATATCTCTTATATTCTCATACTCAATTCATTTTCAGATGAATAAATCTATTGAATCAAATACAAAAATATCTACTACAATTCTCTCTGATTCAAGAGAATGGATGACCTGTGTGATCACCTAACAATGCAAGTATATCACACTGATATAGGAGGAGTGGGAACATTCTGTGTACTAAACATGAAAACCTTCCACTCATAGATACCTTCAATATATTGAACCCTCTACACTGGAACACTACCTACAAACCTCAAGCATACCAAGTTGATTTTCAAATTCAACTATGATGGTTACAAATATGTCCTTCATCAATACCCTTACAAATACACAGTATCACTATCTTGCATCACAATGTGAGTCCTTCATCAATACCCAAAACAGTATCACTATCTTGCATCACAATGTGAGTCTATCTGTAAACAAATTCTTATATGCCATACAGGACAATAAAATCAAATCCACTTACATCATAATATTTTCCAGATCGAGATTCTTTGTAAGGAATGTCTGTTACCAAAAACATGATGAATCACTACACATCTCACTAAGGATAAAGTGATAAAAATGCATCAAAACTTAAAAGATTCAACATCACTGTTGTTATTTTTTTTCACGTTGAAGGCTCCAGTCAAGGACAAAAGTCCACATCAAGGCCAGGCCTTAAATGAAATATAGAGAGAATTATGAAACTGAAAAAGAAAAGACAAGGGAAAGTATTTACAAATTTTTGAGAAAGTGTAAAACCTGTCTTTCGAAATGTGCCAGGTCACAGTTACTGGGAAAGACATGAGAAGGTAGAGAGTTCCAAGGCTTCGATGTGTAGGGAAAGAAGCAGGTATCAAAACGGCCCACCCTTGAGCTGCTGATGGCCACACAACAATCATGTGACGCAGCAGCTTGCCGAGTATTGCGTGGTCTAGCTAGTGGTGTGGGCACACAAGCAGCCAGCTTTCGGGAGCAAAAACTACAGTAATACCTAGAGAAGAGCGAAAGTGAACCAGCATTGCGGCGTAGGGCAAGGGGGTCATATTTGGAAGTTAGCCTGGGACAGTTTATAGGTCGGACAGCTTTCGATTTAGTTCTGTCAATAAGGATACAGAGCTAGAACCTTGG
>JAUUDW010142931.1:0-15084 GCA_032361385.1 Panulirus guttatus | reverse complement strand
TGTGACATGGGCAAATAGGGTGGAGGAATACTGGAGGGAGAGAAACAGAGGAAGAATGCATGGAATGGTGTATGCGATGGAGGCAAGTAAGGACGGGGATAAGTGGAGACTCTTTTTCCGTAGCCATTCCTTGATGGGAGTTCCTGGAGGGAGCGGGTATCAGAGATATAATTAGATAGATAGAATCAATTGTATCAGTCTGTCTCTATTATACAAACAGGATCAGTAGTATCAGTCTTTCTATATTATAGTAAAAGGATCAGTGGTATCAGTCTGTATTATATTAGTAGGATTAGGCTGCCTATATTATAGTAATAGGATCAGTGGTATCAGTCTATATTACAGTAACAGGATCAGTGATAACAGTCTGTATTATAATAACAGGATCAGTGGTGTCACTTAGTATTATAGTAACACAATCAGAGGTATCACTCTTTATTGTAGTAACAAGGATCAGTGGTATCAATCTGTCTATATTATAGGAGCAGGATCAGTAGTATCAGTTGTCTATATTATAGTAAAAGGATCAGTGATATTAGTCTGTATTAAATTAGGTGGATCAGGCTGTATATATTATAGTTATAGGATCAGTGGTATCAGTCTATATTATAGTATCAGGATCAGTGGAATCAGTTTGTGTCATAATTGCACGATCAGTGGCATCAGTCTGTATTATAGTAACAGGGTCAGAAGTATCAGTCTTTCTGTATTATAGTATGAGGATCAGTGGTATTAGTCCATATTATATAGTAACAGGATCAGTGATGTCAGTCTCTCTGTATTATAGTAACAGGATCAGTGGCATCAGTATATATTATAGTAACAAGATCAGTAGTATTAGTCTGTTCGTACTATAATAAGAGCATCAGTGGTATCACTCTTTATTATTGTAAAAGAATCAGTGGCACCAATCTATATTGCAATAACACGATCAGTGGTGTCAGTATTTATTATAGGAACAGGATCAGTGGTATCAGTCTGTCTATATTATTGTAACATGAGCAGTGGTATCAGTCTATAATATAGTGGTATTATTTTTTATTATAATAACAGGATCAGTGGTATCAGTCAGTATTATAGGAACAGGATCAGTGGTATCAATCAGCTCTCAGTATGAAAATGACCAGCCAACACACTGCTCAGTTTCCTTAATGCTGCCTATTGCATTGATATACCTTTACCCCTCCTTGGCAGCTTGTGAAGGTATCTTAACTCTTTTCTTTCAAGTTTTCCAAATTTTCTTGACCGGAAAATCATCCAAGAATTGGACTAATTAAGACTTTACATAATATTGAAGTTTTGAGTAATCCAATTTGGTTGTTTTCGTGACCAAATATGAGTAACAGTAATTACAGTAAAAAGATTTGTGTTGCACAAATCACTTGTGGCATATTCTTCGTTTAAGTTCATTTGGCTACCTTTCATACTATACAAAATACAGAACAAATAACAGAAAATGATATTAATACAATATGCATATGAAAGTACTACTTCTGTATTCATAGTGTAAACATAAAACTACATACACTGTCATATATCTTTCATCATTTCCATGCAAAATGTTTCAGCTTGACAGAAGAAAAATTCTTGCCATAGTCAGTAAAGTAACTCTAAAATTAATTCATTATTGTACTAGAAATAACGATTCATTACTGACATGCTGTACTGTAATTGAAATCATTCTGATAAGGATTTTCCACAAATATGGCTAATAATCTCATTTGAACCTTTCTTAATCAGTAAATCAAATCCCTGATTTGAACGGAGGCCTTGAAATGTTTATTGGATCTCACTCATACAATACCATTGAGTCATAAGATCAAGAACTAAGATATGGATATATTCTGGAGTGGTATCATAGTTCGCTAATCGCAGCAGTTCTGCATGCATATGAATTCTAAACAAAAGAAAATCCAGAGAATATAAACACTGGCTTTCTTAAGAGGAACTTCAATGCAGCTGTTTTGTATACCTTTAGAGCACCAGAAAGGCCTGAAGCACTGAACACATACATTTTAGAGAGAAGTATTCTTGCTCTTCAAATTGGTTCTCAGTGGAATGAACAGTCTCCATGTGATATCACTGCAAATGGTAAAGCTGATAGTGAATGGAATTTTTTGAAAGCAGTGTTGAGCAGGACCTTTTAATAGCAAACTGTGGGACACAGCCTCCCATTTCTATGGGTTTCCTCTTTTGTTTGGGATTACCACAAGCTTTGATACTCCAATTTATATTCTTGATGTTTTTTCCTACCGAATATTCTCTCTGTGCCATTCACTCACTGTGACTACAGAAATAATTGGTGGCTTTAATTCGTTATTAAAGTTAATAGATATCTTATAAACTATGTAATCTCTTGTTTGGTGGTGGTGGTGTGTGTGTGTGTGTGGGGGGGGGCTCAATGGAGGAAGGAGGGAACCTGAAAATTAATTAGGATACCCAGCAAAAAAATCATAAAAACAGCCCTGATGTTCAGTGTGGATAGCAAGAGAATATTAAGATGTAAAGCAGATTAATGTAAGGAAGAAAAGTTGGAAATGCTTTGAGATCTTGTCTGCACAAAAACAGTTATGCTGCCTTAACCACCATAGGTGGCAAAAATTTGACAACAGTGAAGAAAGTATAGCACCCAAAAAATTTTATCCTTTTTCTAATAGATCCAAACTCTATAGAATCTTTGCAGTGCTTTAATCACTAAAACAACCTTGTTTTAGGTCTCTCTTCTCTATACCATGAGAGGCTCATGAGCTGTGGAAGGACCTCTGAAGCTTGAGTTATTGTATACTGTAAACATATATACCAATATTTTGGCAAAGGAAGATATGGTTGGCAACAGCATTTTCTCAAAATAGAAAATTTGTACCTTTAAATTCACAAAATAATGTTTATAGTACAACACTAATTTACCTTTATTACAATTGTTACCTCAAAAATCTGATAAAACTTTATTAAAAGATTTACTTCATCAAGTAAAGAGTAAGGCAATCCATATAGTAATAAAGGGCAGCAGGAAAATTCTTAAACTTATGAAAAAGGTATAGCAGTTGCAATATATCAATATTTTAGTCATAACATTTTGTTTCAGTTTAGCTGAAAGAGCTGTAGTTTAGGACCATGTCCACTGCAGTTTATTCTTAAGTTTCAATATAGGTTCAAGTAAATCCAAGCATTTTTATGATCAGCTTTAATTGTGCTGGTTTTGTTGTGGTAAGTTTTGGAAACTGCCAGAACCTGTATGGTTGTACCAACCTAACCATCACTGAGCAGTGGTGGATAAAGAGAGACTTGTGGAGATGAATGTGTGCGGGATATTGTACAAACTGAAAGGAGACTGGGTGAAAAGGTTGGTAGTAAGTTAAATGCCATTCTGAGTCTTGTTCAATAGTATGGCTATGTAGAGCATATGATCTATCAGAGAATAGTGTAAGATACTTTTGTAAATGTCATTGAAAACTAGGTAGGAAGTCACTAAATGAATTGTTGAGGTCTCCTTTAGTTGTCTTTAGAAACAGTGCTCAAGGAATGATTAATGACCATCTGCAGTTTTAATATTCTGTGGGTAGTGAGGTAAATTGAAGTATCAATAAAACCTAACGATTTCATTTAAGTTGGCAGTGTGATTAGATGCAAACTGTAATCTGGAAGTTGCTGTTCACTCTGTCACACTGAACATTATATACGAGAGAGAGAAAATATGTATGACTGTAAGGCATATAAGAACCAGATTTACCCCTGTCACTGAAATAAAGATCATTTTGAAACTTATTAGCTAATGGTACAAAGTTTATGCATACAATGATGCAAAAGCATTTGTGAACATGATTCTTGAATGAGAAACTAGTGTTTCGGTCTTTTCTGGTGAGATACCCATTCCTTATTGCATTTTTAGTCAGGTTTCAGATTTTTACGTAAATGTCCAGTGTCAGTCTCACACCAGTTTTGTTTTTCCAGTTGGAAAAACTCTTATCTATAATGAATTATGTTTATGAACTGTTTGTGTTTCTAAACAGTTTGGTGTGGGACTGACAAAAAAATAATTATCCTCTTACTATACATTTTGTTACGTATCTTATGTTTCTGATTTCTCTTTTGGTGGTGGAAAACTGTATTCTTTCCTTTCTCATCTTGCTGTACAGAGGAATATCGACTCTTTTGAAGAAGGGCATGTGAAAACTATAAAACGTGCTATAGAGGAAGTTGCAGTAGAGACACCATCCTCTTCTTCCCCAGTGAAAGTCCTTAAGGCTTCTCTTCCTAAGCCTACTTTTGTATCTCCCATTACCACTGAAGCCCTCCCTACAACTGCCAGCACACCACAAGCCCCCCCACCAGAGCCTATGAGTGAAGAGGAAGTGGAGGTTAGACGACCCCCAGGTAAATTGAAAATGATGTGGCCACCACCACCTTCTGATGATCAAGCAGATCGCATTCCAAAAATTGACACAAGTGTGGAGATAACATCTTGCAATGTGTCTTCCATTATTTCATCATTTTCAGCCTCTGAAGAAATGCAGGCTTCACATGTAAGTCAGAATGCACTTCCAAAGCAGCCATCGAAACCACAACTGCCTCCAAAGCTTCCAGATGTGCTAGATATTGAGCTTCAGCCTGAACCAGAGCCTGAATATGTATATATAACCCATCCAGAACAAACACTCATAGACAAACCAGAGTTACAGCATGAAATAACACCTGAAGAGCAGCCTGACACAAGTTACATGCCACCTCCAGAGCAGGTACTGGTACCAGAGCCAGAATATGAGTTTCAAATTGTACAGTCACCTGAACCTGTTTATATGCCAGAACCATATTTGGAAAGCGTCTGTCTTCATGAACCAGAGAAAGCCAGAGAAGTGAAAGTGATTGAACAATTGAAAGCTGAAGGAGAGAGAGTAAAAGAATTTAAGAGAATACCTACTCCTGTTTCAGAACCACATACGATTTTGTCTCCTGTTCCTGAAGTAGTACCTGAACCTGTATCATCTCCTGAGCCATGCACAGTTCTAGTTCCTGAACCAGCCAAAATTCCAACCCCAGAATCACCCAAACTTCCAACACAAGCCTCAAGAACAGAGCAATGGGATCAAGAGTTTACACCTTATGATAGTGAGCCCATCCCAAAAAGAGAAGTAAGAACAGAGAGTAGTTCAACTGAAACAAGCATGTATGAGTCAAAGAAGTCCATATCAAAAAGCAGTTATTCAACAGTTGAGACCAAGGTTTACACAACTGGAATATCAAGTCCACCTCCTGAACAGCCTGTTAAAGTTACCACTGAAGTTACAACTCAAACTGTTGACTCTAAATCTGTTGCTCCACCCCTTGTGCTTCAGCCTACTCCTCCTGCTATTTCTGAACCAGTGATTCCTCAACCCAGTGTTATATCAGAGCCTGTTATTCCTGAACCCATTGTGGAAGCTTCAGCTTTACAGAGAGCAGATATTGAACCAGAAGATCTGAAGCCTTCACCTGAGAATGGTCCACTGGAGTACTTTGTCCCGGAAAAGGAAGAAATAATTGAATTTATGCCATCTCCTTTAACAGTGCCTGCAAAACCTAGCCTAGAGCCTTACTCCAGTATATCACCCCCTGAAATTCACAAGGAAATCATCTCTGAGCCTGAGAAAAGTGTGTCACAACAGCCATGGTCACCTAAACCTGAGGAGATTCAGTTTGAGAGCATGAAACATACTGAATATGGCTCAAAGAAAGAATCCTCTCATGTGTCTTCTTTCTCTTCGGTAAGTAGTAAAATGCAAACATTTGTCTCATCAACAGATTTGCAGACAAAGGTATTTACTCCAGTACTTGACAGTACAGTGACACAGTCAAAAAGACCAAAGCCTCTTATAATGCCCGAATCCAAAGGTGTTGAGCAAGCAAGTATTGAAGAAACAATAAAACCGCCAAAACCTCCAGAGCGTGATGAGGTAAAAGAACAAAAGAAACCAAAAAAGAAACGTGAGTCTGTTATTCAGCTTGCAAGGAGATTAGAAGAGACCATAGTTCCCATGTCCCCTGATGAAGTACCAGGTGGAATTCGAATGTTTCCGAGTCCTAAGCAGCCTTCCACTCCAGTTCGTGATGTGCCTGCTCCAGCAAGAGAAATTTCTGCAAGCACCGAAGACAAACTGTTTACAGATTCTAAAACGGAAAAATTCCCTGACCTTGAACCATTTCCCTTCACTGTAGAGGAAAGGCCAAGGAGAGAGCGGCCACGAAGTTTGCCTCCACCTCTACCCAGTAAATTCATTCCAGGAGCCTTTACTGACAGTGAATATGAGAGTGACATGGAACCTGAACAAAGAATCAGACTCAAGAAAATAAAGTTTGAAGTGCCAGAACCAGCACCACGTCCAGTTTCAGTTGGCCGTGATCCTATACCACCATCTGTTTTTGATACTCCACCAGTTTTTCAAGGTGGAATGAGACCTGAGATCCTTAAAAAGGAGGAGGTTGTGAAAGAAAAACCTAAAGTTGTCACACCAAAGAAAAAGGCTAAAATTGTTGAAAAATTTTTGGCTTCTGCAGGTGCAAGTGCAGAGCAAGATATAGTAAAGAAAGTTCCAGAGAAATCAAAACAGACCATAGCACCTTCATCAGCAAAAGTGGCTCATGAGAGAATGCTATCAACTACAGTACAGAAACAGGTGACAGACAATGATACCGAGACTTCCATGCCTCTAGGAAAATTGACTAAATCATGGCCTCCACAGCCGCAACCTCAATTGACACATTCAGTAAAAAGTGACAGTGTTTCTGTTGTTCAGCAGCCTCTGCAATCAGAAGATTTGCTGAAGCAAACAGCTACATTATCTTCATTCTCAGACACTAAGAAACAGATAACTTCTGTAAGTTATCAGACAAAGGAAACAAAAATCACGAAACAGCTGCATCACACTCCTACACCTGTCTCTGTAGATGTCCCTGAAACTACTCCTGTTTTAGTCCCAGAACCTGCACCTGAGTATTTCCTTCAACCAGAGCCTGCGCCTGAGTATGTCTTTCAACCAGAACATATATGTGAGAGTGATATACAGCCAGAACCTATGCCTGAGTATAATGAAGAACAAAGACCAGCTCCTGTTTGTGATGTTCAGTCAAAACCTACACATGTGCAAACAGCAGAACCAGAACCAGTACAAACTTTTGAACTTCAACCAGAACCTGCACCTGAGTATATCATAGAACCAGAGCCTGTTGGTATGTCAATCAAAGAACCATTGGTTCAATCCACTTCTGTGGCTGGGTTCAGGTCTGTGCAAGCACCAACAGCAAAACTTGACCAGACAGAATTATCTCCTGCTCCACCACCACCATTTGACATGACAGTTCCTAAATTTACAGTGGATTCAAAACCTGCCATTATGTCTGATGTGAAAACAGTATCAGTAATAAAGGCTAAAGTTGAAAAGGAAGTACAAAAACCTACCTTCAAACCAGTAAAACCTGAGCCTCAGTCTCAGTCAGTTACAAGATCCCTTCGGGGTGGTAAAAAAGTTTTTGCGTGGCCTCCAAAAGCACAAGATGAAGAACTTAATTCTGTTACTTCATTACAGACACGCTCTCAGTCCGCAGAGCGACCTCAAGTATCAGAGGCCATAGTTCTTCCTGTAAGACCACATGAGGCTCCACCAGCTATATATTGGTCAAGCAATATAACGCTTCAAGAAAAAAGAATGTCATGGCCACAGGCATCTCCTCAGGTGCAAACAGTCACTTCCAGTACAGTTCTTGAGTCGAGTTCTATTACTTCTAAACAAGAGACATCAGAGATGTCACAAAAGAAGTCTCAAACATCTGTAAAGAAACAGGTTGAAATAAAAGCACCTAAACAGGATGCAAAACTTTCTTATGTTAAACCAGTTCCTGAAAAATATCCAACAATAAAGCCAAAAAAGCCCATCCAAACTCCAGCTCCACCATCTGTTCAGAAAGTCCAAAACATTCAGCAAAAGAAAGAAATCTCTGTTAAAACACCAGCTCCCCCCAGAGAGAGTTCTGTAGTATCTCCAATAATACAGCTTCCTCCTCTAGAACCATTCCCATTTTCAGTTGAACCAGAGAGGGAGAAAAAACCAAGAGGAGAGGCACCACCTATGCCTAAAAAATTTGTCCCCGGTTCATTTACTGAGAGTGAATATGAAAGTGATTACGATTCAAAATCAAGTTCTTTTTCCAGACTATACTTGAGTGACAGTGAAGCAACAGGTTATAGACAAATGAATATTAAGATGAAAAGGGGAAGAACAAAGAAGCCAAAACAACCATCTCCACCTCCACCATCCACATTTGGTGCTCCTCCTTTTGAAACCAAACTTTTGCCGTTAAGTCTTCATATCTCAGATATTGATTCAGATATCCAAACTTCAAGAGAGTCTACACCAGTTCCTGGCCCTGTCATAAGCCAGAGTAAACAGACAGTCCATTCAACAAAATCTCTAGTTTCAAAAATAACATCAGCAAATAAACCTGTAAAGCAAAAAACCACAGTTTTAACATCAGCTGCTACTTCCAAGGCAGCAACTTTCACTCCAACCAAACCAGCAACTGATGTTGCTCCCAAAGTGGTACCTTTGATTTCAAAACCAGCACCTTCTGAAGCACCAGAACCAACAAAGAAACCAGCACCATTGATTACAGGTGAGTCATCAGCACCACAGGTAACTGAAAGTACAGGGATTCAGGATCTGCATGCAGAGACTGTAGTTCAAATTACAGAGAAACGAGAGAGAGGAGTGTTGGGCATGAGAAAAATATTTGAGGGCAGTGGTCCCGCACCTAGGCCACAAGGTGTAACAGCATTTTCACGAACTCCAGGTCTTTCCTACATTAGAGGGCAGTCTCCTTCACCAATGCGCAGTGGTCCACTTTCTCCAAGTGTTAGACTAACATCACCCACAGGAGTTGCACCCATCCAAGCACCTGCCCCAACTCCAACTACTGTTCCAACCCCTCCAGCTAGTGACATGACTGTTAGAATTATCCCAGTTGTTCCAGAAGATGGTGTAGGGAAGACTTCAAGTTCAAATAACACAAAATCAAAGCCTTCCTCTCCAAAGTCTAAAAAGAAAATAGATACTCCAGTGATGACTGCTCAAGAATTAGAAGAAAGTGGTTATGCTGCTGATACTGAAGGAACACTGCCTCGCCGCAGTGCTAAAACTGCACAGTCTATGAGTTCATCTAGCTTTGCATCAACTTCTTCATTTTCTAAGAGTGAAACATTTATGTCTTCATCATTTTCCAAGACTGAGAGCAAAAGTTTCATGAGCTCTCAGTCTGGTCATGTAGAACCACCGTCATTTCCCTCTGACTTTGGCTTCTCTGCAAGTGGTGGGCAGCCCCCTGAGAGCAACTTCCCCTCAGGTTCCTTTCCCTTTCCCTTCACCCCAGCCTCTTCAGTAGGCCAGACCTCGCAATGCTCCAGTTCATTCAAGTCGTCAGAAAGTAAATCTTCCCAGGTTCGTAAATGATAGTTCCATTGGTGCCCTTTAGCGCCTCTGGGTAATAGTGTAGTCTCTGTCGTTATTAGCTGTGTTAGATATTGATATCACTAATGTTTAACCCAGGTTCATATCTCTTAGCCTTTTTGTCTCTAACTGTTTTCTTGTTCATAATAGCTTGCATGCACTTGTGCATGATGTCTTAGAACCTGCATAATGGACATACAATGCGCCTCACACCCAGTATTCTGTTCTAATGCAATTTTCTTTCTGGACAGGTTAAAAAACTATGGTCATTTCCCTGCTAAACTGCAATTGATGCAAAACGTGAGATTTTAAGTAAGTTTGGTTTTTCCATGTAAATGATAAAGTGTGATTTCTTCCACATAGGGTGTTTAATTCCAACTATAACCAATTAATTCACTAAAAACAATATGCAACTATTATATATTTTTGTTTTAGATGGGTATTTCTGTGGTGCTCGTTGGGTATTTTTACTTTTGTCCCTTTTTTCCATTTTGCCCATTTGTGCTCTCTACCTGGTATGTTTTGATCAGACTATGAAGCGTGCTATCAGATTTCATCCCTGTAAGTACGACTGAGAAGTCATACATGTTCTGTATAGGTGAATGTTCGTTCTTGTAATGAATGGCCTTGACAACTTACCTGGATTATGATACAGTCTTTGGATTGATGAAATTTTCTGTACTAAATTAGTTGTAATGACCTTGAGCAAGTGTTGACCAGATGAATAACAAGTACTTATTCTACTAAAGAGTTTGAAACCTAAAATTCTCAAAACCTGAATTTTACTCCAAGGTCCTAAAGGCCAGAATCTTATGACTTAAATGATGTATAAATCCATACTCCAGTTATGGATGCCTCTTTCTTTACAGGTGTTTACTAGTAGGTCTGAGGAGATCCATGAAGAAAGGCGAGGGAGTGAAGGCCCCAAGACGACAACATCAGCACCCCCTCCACAGAAAGAAAAAAAGAGACCAAAATTTGAAGAATATAGAAAAGACACACAGGGTAAACCAGGTACATCAGGACCTTTCTCAGAGGACACGTATTATGCTATGAAGGATGAGAGTGATGTATCCACTGATACAACTAGAACTCAAAAAAAGGTCGAGATCAAGAGTGAAACGCATGTAGAAGTCATGTCAGATAAGAAGGTTGAAGTCTTTGAAAGCACAAGCGTAGATGTGTCTCCACAGCCATCCAGAAAGCAGGTAGTTAAAGTTGAGCAGAAAATAGGCAGGAAAGCTGTTGAAGAACCAACAGTTCAGAAACCACAGCAGGCTACAAAGCCTGTTAAACCACCAGAAGAAACTACAAAACAAGCTGTTCAAGACATAACGGGTGAACAGTCAAAGACCATACTCAAAGTGAGTGAGGATGAGAGAGCCATAAAAAGAACAACTTTGCAAGCAAAGACTACTGGAAAGTCTAAAACAGAAGAAAAAGTGATTAAAACTCTTCATCCAGCTTCAGAAGCTACAGTTAAACCAAGTAAAAAATCTGAGCATGAAAAACCTACCAAAGAGCCAAAAGTCACCTCACAAGCAAAAGTTCCAGAAATTGAGCCTCTTAAATCAACAGGACTTGTAAAGCAGGCTGTGACTAAACATGAAAGGGAGAAAGAAGAACTTGATCTTAAACCTTTCCCATTTAAAGCTGAACCAGAGAAACCCAAAAAGCCAAGAGGAGCACCACCACCTCAGCCAGTGAAGTTTGTAAAGGGTGAATTCCTTGAGAGTGATTATGAGAGTGATTATGAGGGTCAGATACAACCTAAATGGAAACCTGCTGACAGTGATTCTGAGGTTCACTCTTATGGACAAATTAAAGCACCAGTTGGTACATGTAAAGTATCTCAGCCTCATGTGAGAACACCAACTCCTCCTACTGCCTTTGATGAACCTCCACAGTTTGAAGGACCCCCTAGGCCAAAGATTGAATTTCCTGAATCTGAAACTGAACCTGAGAGAGAGATTTCACCAGAGATCATAATTCCGGAGAAAGTTGAGATTATAAGTCCCCCAAAACCACCAACTATAGTTCCAAAGGAGCCAAAGATTTTCAAATCACAGCCACAGAAAAAAGAGCCTCCTCCAAAAAGATCCCCCTCACCAGTCTTAAAGCCTGGCTCACCACCTGTTGAAGATTATGCGCCACCACAGTCTCAGCCATCACCATTTTCTAATGCTGTTGGGGTTGAGTCAACAAAAATTACAAAAATAGCAGACTCTAGTAAACATCACCAGCGATTTGTATCCATGCAACAGACTACACGCGTTATAAAGTTTACTGATGCCAGAACTGCTACAACAACAACTGACAGAAAACAAGCAAAAACTCATGAATCAAGACCTTTGCAAAAGGAAGAGCATAAAGAGAAACCTCTCCCACCCTTAGAGCCTTTCCCTTTTTCTCCTGAGCCAGCAAAACCAAAGAAAGATAAAGGTACACCGCCAACTAAACCTAAAAAGTTCCACAAAGGTGAATTTAGTGAGAGTGATTATGAAAGTGATTTTGAAGGTCGCATCAAACCAAAATGGCAGCCTGTTGAAAGTGATGCAGATGATCCAAGTTACAAGAAAGTGAAGCCATCCCTTCCAGTAGACAGAACACCTTCAAAGAGTAGAGAACGAACTCCAACTCCCCCTACTGTTTTTGATACTCCACCAGAAACTCGGGAACCATGGCGACCAAATATTGAACCCCCTGAACCAACCCCCCAGAGAGAACGAAGTCTTGAAGTTATTATTCCTAAAGAATCTCCAAAGAAAAGGGTACCACCAAAGAAAATAACTGTAAAAGCACCTAAAAAATTGGTAAAACCAGATGAAAGGCCGTACTCTCCTCCTCTTCCCTCACCAGGTCCTACCCCAGAAGAAGGCATTATTGTGCAGGAAACCCAGTATGTTGTGGATAAAGTTGATCTCAGATCAAGAGTAATAGCTCCCCCTGTGAGAGAGGTTGAAACATATGAGGAGAAGCCCTACAAAAAGATAACTGAAAGAACTGAAAGGACTATTACAAATCTGAAAATGGAAGAAGAGCTAAAGATGAAGAAACAGAAAACAGAAACTAAAAAGACAGTTATCACAGAGTATGAACAAGTACCAGCTTGGTCCCCACCATCAGCAGAATCAGAACAGCAAGTTGTGGAAACCGAAAAATTCCCAGACCTTGAACCATTCCCATTTGAACCGGATAAAGACAGACCTAAACGGGACAGAGGCCCACCACCTCCAAAACCTAAAAAATTTGTTAAGGGAGAGTTCCGGGAAAGTGATTATGACAGTGACTATGAGGGTAAAGTTCGACCCAAGTGGAAGCCAGCTGACAGTGATGTAGAGGATCCAGAATATACTCCAGTTAGACCACCCAAAATTACAGATAGGCACCCTTCCAAGAGTAAGGAACGTACTCCCACACCACCTACAAAATTTGAGGTTCCTCCTCAGTCAGGAGGACCTTTGCGTCCCACAATTGATCCTGTAGATAAACCTGTTTTGATTGTAAAAGAAACTTCTCCTGAGATTATTATACCAAAAGTTAAAGAACAGCCTTTAGCTAAGGTTGCAAAGGTAACTCCAAAAGCACCTGTACTGAAACCTAAGGAACCAGCACCACAAATGCCCAAAATACCAACTCCACCTTTACCAGAACCTGGGCCTGAACCTGAGATTGGTTATGTTCAGATGAAGGTACTGCCTTCAGAAGAGAAGGAAGATGCTCATATCAGAATGATTAAGAAAAAGACAGAAGCTAAAAAAGGTTTTCAGATTGACATTGATATTACTGATATCTATGACTTTGTTTCTGAATCTGATCATGACAGGACAGATACAGAACCTAGCCAGAGTAAGCCTTTTCCACAGTTGGAACCATTCCCTTATGAACCAGATCCTAGTAGACCAAAACGACAACGAGGTCCTCCTCCACCTCAGCCAAAGAAGTTTTTGAAAGGAGAGTTCAGAGGTAGTGATTATGAAAGTGATTATGAAACACCAATTGCTCCCAAGTGGGTTCCTCCAGATAGTGAGAGTGAAGGACACGTTTATCGGCGAGTTGCTCCTCCCATTGGAGAACTTGGGAAGCAGCGAAGTGAGTCTTTAGGAAGGGATCCTTCTCCCCCTTCCAAATTTGACCAGCCACCTCACTTTGAGGGACCCCCTCGTCCAGTTATGGAGCTCTCAGATTTGCCAAGAAGGGAGAGAAGAGAGTCCTTAGAAGAATATTCTATCCCAAGGTTCCCTAAGGTAGAATTCAAGCCTTTTGATCTGGAGGATGATGTAGCTGATCGCCCTCACGGAACAGTCACAACTGACACTGAGACTGAACCAGAGCTACAAACCAAAGGAGGCATTGACAGAAAATATGTGAAATCTGCTCAAAGTAAGTTACACTTTGGATAAAGTGCATTTAATATATTTATGCAGTATATCTATGTTTATATGTACTTTAATATTATTTTACATTGGTTAGATTTTTTATTAATGAACATTTCACCAAATTCCAGAAGTGGTCAGTCATCAATTTGAGGACATGACTCAAACATTCCGCCACAAAGCACAAAAATTTGCTGAACAGTTAGTGACAGAGGTATTTGCTGCCAGGGAGGGCTCAGTGCCTGCTGAGCCAGCAGGTGAACCTCCATCTCTACCAGAAGAGTTGAGGACTCAATCTCTCTCACCAGACTCTACTGCCATACCTCCAACCACAACAGCTGGTTATGAAGCCTTGTCACCTTCCATCCAAGAACCTCAGGCATATAGAGATGAATCCAGGGTCTCAGAATTTGGTGAGTTATCTTTAGACTCCTATGAAAAGCATGGATATGAGTCACATATAAGCATAATTTTTCTGTAATTTTTTTCTTTTTATCATTTTCAGTATATCTTCTTTTAAGTAAGTTAATCTATAATTCTTACATGTGAAAACATGATTTACTTTGCACAAATTCTTAGTAAAGCATGAAACTTTTTTAGCAAGGTTCACTTATGTAATCTGCAAAACCTCTGATGAACTTGAATATTATCATAACTGGATGAAAAATTACATTATAGAAGTTGATTACGTTAAATTTTGAAATGTAGTACTTGAAAACTACAAGTCCTTAATGACTTGTGTACAGTACTAAAATGCAGTTGAAAGCAGTCTTTATCCCCTGAAGAACATGTTTGGCAGTCAGTCATCTCATCAAAACAGCTGCACCCTCCTTTAGGAATTCTACTAATCCCCTACAAAGTCAGTATCCACTTTTCTCCAGTATAACTGAAATACAGTTGAAACCATTTGGATTTTTTCTTGTTTCAAAATTGTTCTGTTTTTGAATTAGTTTAGAGGGGCACCCTCGTGAATTGTAATCAGTGATTCTATTGTGATTTTACCTCCACCAGATATTGCAAGTGCTATGTTAATAAAGATGAGTACATTGGGTATTGAGGATGGAAGGAAATGGATACAAATGCATGGGCCTATAGCAAGAAGGGAGGTAAAAAGAGCAAAAATGAGGCTGAAGATAGGAAGGGCTCCTGGAGTAGATGGGATTACATCTAAAATGCTGAAGAATAGAGGAGAAAGTGTGATAGAGTGGATGAATTTGGTCTGCAGTGTAGCATGG
>JAUUDW010142821.1:0-15084 GCA_032361385.1 Panulirus guttatus | reverse complement strand
AATGTTTAATAACCTCACCTTTACAATATGTATAGCTATATAAACAGTATATTGTTTCTACAAAGACTATTTGAATATGACACCCAGACGAAGGCTCTTTTAAGTAACGAAGTTATCTATTATAATTCCACAAGATTCTTTCTTTTAATTTTTTTAACCCTAAAATTTTCAACAAATACCATTCTATTTTTCGTCATAGTATTACACAAAAAAGTTTTAATTCTCTTCAAGTGTGAAAAGCATCTTTCTTCTGCAGTTTTCATCGTTATCATTAGAATATTTATATGCTTTACAGTTTCCGGGAATGTGAACAGTACTTTATCATTGTTCAGACCTTTTGATAAGTCTATAAATTCTTCTGTGTTTCATAAATCTCCTCTGGGGTAAAATACACTAAGTTCCGTTCAGCTTTGTCTTTTTCAAACACAGGATACACTATGAATGCTTAAGTAAGCTCATCATTTGGGAAATCTTTAGCACGTGAAAGAAGATGTTAAGCCGTATATCAAGAGTAATTCAATTACTTCCAAATGTAACTTTGTATGCCTAACAATTTATTTTTTATTACATTTGTTTTTGGTTATGGATGTTGCACTTCAAACTGCAAAAACTCCTTGAGAGCTTAAGGATGGCGGTTCAAGTTCTTCCGAAACATGCACTAAAAGTAAGTAGTCTACTTTCAGGTGCCAAAATCCCTTTTTTGTATCCGATACTCAAAACAGCTTAGCACCTGCTCATCTAGAAGGGATTTCCTCAACATTTGGCAGCGGTCTCCTGAACGCTTTATCCAAATATTTAAGATTCCGGCCAATCCTTATGACCCTTCTCTAGAACAATACTATTTGCCCATTACGAAAATCTAGTTCGTTGTACAATGGCTTCATTTCTCACCAATGCGTCTATCTTCCATTTCAGTTTCTCACGAAGTAACAGGAGTCTTGCGACGATGGACATCTGAACTAGCGATAAAACCAATCTGAAAAAGCCTCGTCACATTCTAAGCAATTAAAAGCACGTTAGGAATTTCTTTCGCTACATCATGTGTTACTGTTTACGAGCACTACAACCTAAATCATTTGTAAATGTAACATTAAAATCTTACGATCACCTTAACTCAACAAAGGAGTGGCTTTCTCATTAGCAATATAAAATCAATATGAATTTCCGAGAGATACTTGGATATAACATGTTCATATGATTTGGCTACTGTTAAGTGATCATTATCATCATGCGGACTGAAAACACACCTTGTACATTTCAATTACGGCTTCTCATCAATTCATCATACGTTATTTGTCTGCACGCTGTCTTCAACCCAAGCGTGTTCAAAAACACACACTATAGTTGCCCATCTTCAAGTACGCTCTGTCCATTTGGTCGCTTCTGGAGAACTGATTCTTGGTAACCTTACTTCCCAACTTGTTGCTCGCATATGTCTTTCAGTATTTTTAAGTCGCGAGAATCTTCTGAGTTTACAGGGCCTGAAGAGGAGTCTTCTCTCGTGGCGTTTCTAAATTTCTTGCTCCTGTTGCTCGAGTTTCTTTGGCTTATTAATTCTTAAAACGTTCTTTCTTCCCACACTATAAAATTTCTGGTTTACCTAGACACTTTTCCTTTATTTTCTAATACAAGCTCATAACCGCAAAA
Organism: Panulirus guttatus; assembly: GCA_032361385.1. Taxonomy (NCBI): domain Eukaryota; kingdom Metazoa; phylum Arthropoda; class Malacostraca; order Decapoda; family Palinuridae; genus Panulirus; species Panulirus guttatus. The sequence goes on along the minus strand of JAUUDW010142821.1, from coordinate 13,437 downwards.
CCTGCATCTACGTAGGTCTTGTTGGCTAGGTTATATTTGTTCTTATCAGCAAGTTTCATGGCAGTTACGAAATGTTGCTAGTAGTTGCTCCAACTCCTTCAGCTGCACATCACTATTTTCCTTCATTTTTCAAGTCTGTGATATTTTTCCATAGTAAAACCCTCCTCACAGATGCTTACTGTCTGCACCATATATTATATGTCATATAATCTCACCTTGCAAAAACTCTTATGGTTACAATTAGCTTACATTACTCCTGAATTTTCTCTATTTTTTGTCTCAAAACTCAGCGTTCGTGTAGTTGCTGCATTCTGTTAACGGATGCTTACATGTGACTTTCCTCTTTGATTTGAATATTTCTGTTGTTTATCTTCCACATTATCACTCTTCCTGTCTTTTCTACAGTTACTGTTGACGTTTTATAAATGAAAGTCAAGCAAGTTTCTTCCAGCACTTTTCGTCATAATGGCAAAGTTTACTCTCAAACTCTTTTTTTCTCTGAACTAACTTGTTTATCTAAAATTCTTGATGAAACCTCTCCCAGTTTCCAGCTGAGTTTCCAGTTAGCTCAAGCGGATTCTGCTTTCTTTGTGATTCATAGCGGCTAGATCTGGTAAACCTTTCTGCACACTCAGTGCTCTAAAGAAATTTACTTTAAGCCCTTTTTGTCAAACATACCTTACAGTCTTTTTGAAGTGTTTCGAAATCTACCACACATGACACCATATACTGTCCAGGCGTTCGTAGCTTATAATTTGGAGGTTAAGCAAACATAAATCGAAAATGATAGTAAATCCGATATCATCTGGTGTTCCAATAAATGTAGCTAACAGTGTTCACACAAAATAAATTTCCATATAATTCCGCGCTCATTACCCTTCTGAAATATTTGATTTTCGATGTAGTTATCCTCAAGAGGGAGATCAAAGCATTAATCGGGTGCTTTCCTCTCATGGTTTCAATTTCTTCATAAAAACATTGAAAATTTACAGGTTTCTTGGGTTACTCGTTAATCCGGCACTGCTTCCGACATTTGATACTCCACAGCATATGTGCATTTAATGTGAGCAGATTAGTACTGTGTGTACCATTGCTTTACAAGTGTCCTTAGCAATATCAATCTATCACAAATATTCCCATTTCATAGTACCAAAGGCTCCAAAACTATATAACCTAATCAAACCACACACCTACATCTACAGTACACACACAATCATCTGCTGGGATCTTTCAGGTTTTCCTTTCCACTACAGTTAACAGAGACGTGAATATAGATGTTGCTATTCATATTATACTAAACAGAACCCCTAATTTGGTAAAGAAGCGGGTCATTTTCATCATGAATGTATTAGGTTAAGAACAGTTACTCTCTTGTTTTCACTGGCTCATTCAAAATACCAAACAACTGTTGTTGGCTATCACAGCAAACTGGAATGAACTTAAAATCTGCTTCGAGCTTTTGCACACAGCAGATCAAAAGAGGACGGGAAACCTTGCCAACGGTTATATTCCAGTGAGGCTTAGGGTTGGAGGTCACTCTATTAAGAGAATATTTATAGGTCTCGCGGTCATTTGTCGTGTTCGGTTACGTTGGGTCAGACTGAAATATTCTAACCGTCTGTTGTAGCGAGCTAGGATATTCGACAGCTTTCAGAAAAAACTCAGACAACATAGGCAAGGTCTTAATTCGATTTTTCTTATGATTACTTGTGAAACAGTGATTCCAAAAACAGTTGGAATATCAATAAAGCAAACATTTGGTATGGAAGCTTCACAGAAGCTTCACAGGAGTTAGAAGTTATATTACGATTTCTGAAAGTCTAAAGTCGGCAGTAATTCCTGAAAGTCTTTAAAAAATCTTAAGTGTTTTAGTTTGTTTTATTTTGTAATGATGTATGGTTCAAGTCCACGTTCTAACTCTCAGATATGCTTCCACTTTCACTTATCATGTTCTTATTTGACTGTAGTCAATACTTTTATAACTTTGTTGCTAAATATCGCATAAGATTCAAAATTAATTGGTCATTGATGCTGAGACAGTGATATGCGTGGTCTCAGTCTATAAGCGAAATCTTCGTTAACCTAAATAAGCATGCTTTGCGCTTACTTTCCCTTGACGTTAAAACACTAAAGACAATTTCAAAACTTTCAAATTTGCATCCAAAATCAATGGCTAATGTGACTGAGGAAGTCTCAGAAAATCATCATACAGAAGAACAACTATACATATTCATCTCGGTTCCATCAGCTGTCACTCGAAGAAATTTTGACAAAAATAGAAAAACAAATTATATGAATAAAACTGCTAGACACTCAAATATACGAAAAGAACAAAAAAATAAGACTATATTAGACAATATTGTGAAAAGAATAAACTTATAAACAAGACCATTAGGCTCTCAAAGATAAGAAAAGAAAGTATCAATAAGACTGCCAGACTCTCAACGATAAGTAAAGAACTTATAAATACAACCCTGCAAAGCAGTGCCTGTAAGATAAAGCTTTTTGATGGCCACACGTGCCGCTAGCAACGACGCTCTCCCACTAGGTTACTAGGATAGGCAACCATTAGCGTGATAAGATTAACCTTGTTGATAATTGGACATCCAGCAACAGATAAGAAGAGTAATAACTTCCTTAAGGCTTGGTTAGTAATGGACATATGATGATTTTGGCTAAACTTGGGCAGAGATCAGTGATTTTCATTGGTTGATTTTGGCTGATTCTGGTGTATGATGTTAAAAATTATGTACAATAGGTAATCCCATACTTTATTGTAGCCCATCATGTGTTGCTGCTCAGATGATTGATATTCTTTAATTTCTTTGGTTGGCGATAGCAGTGTCAAATATAAAGTTTTCATCATTCATAAAATTTCACACAGGAATGCAATATAGTATAATGTGGATAAGATAAGCAGTATATACTTGATTCCTTCACAAATTATTTTTGCTGTTGTGTTTTTATATTCAATTCAAGGGTAACCTGAAAGTATTGTGTTAATATGCCACACACTCCTCGACTTTATTCGGTTTAGTTAGGTAAGCAGTTCCTTCTTTGCATTTAATTATTCTGACACACAATCACTCCCTCCCCTCCGTCAGTCCCCAGCAGCACGATCTGTACCCAATCAACTCAAGTCCTGAGTCACCTCTCGCGCTACTATCACGCTTGAGTTCCCGACCCTTCACTCCATGATTCGTACCACTATCAGTGGGTACTTTATTGTGCAGCCGATGCTCATCCCTTGAGTTGTAGCGGAAAATGATTACGGAAGTCACAAAGGGTCTCTGCCAAACCCGCAGTGGATAGATGTATTCATTACATAAACTACCCCCACACAGCAGAACTGGCAGGCAGTACCGCTGTTCACTTCTGTCCTTGAACAGAAGTCTCTCGTCAGAGTGGAGCCTGGCTCTCTTGGGAGCTGGGTGGGATAACACGCCCAACCCCCTCGGCTCAGTGCTGAGGTCCCTCACCACCGGCGAGCGGAGCCTGGCTCTCGTGGGAGCTGGGTGGGATAACACGCCCAACCCCCTCGGCTCAGTTCTGAGGTCCCTCGCCACCGGCAGGCCGCCCGAAGGCATAGGGCCCGCTCCTCCTGACTTAGGGAGGTAAAAAAAAAAAAAGAAGAAAAAAAAAGTCTCTCTTGAGCAGCTCGCTGGGCCTCACAACACCTGTATTCCTCCTCTCAGTATCTCCCATGTGATAGTACTACACTCCTAAAGAGACAAATTTCTCCATTAACTTGTTGCCTTTGTACTACTAATACCTTCCAGGTGAATATCCTCATATCTTTGCCTCCATCTTCTCCGAACCGGTAACTATTCCAAAGTTATGCCTCTATCTACATCGTCATCACCGGTCCAACTTTGAATTTTATCAGAATATTTGACAGTAAAACAAAACAAAGTTCACTCAGTTAAAAGACAAAATAAACTAAAAATGTTTTATTGACAAATTTCAATATACTACATTATGTGCCTCATCTATGGTAGGCACAACATCCAAGGTCTGTGTCAGTCTGCCAACATTCCATCATTAACCATTGTCATTGTGACTGTGATCCTGGATTTCAGTTCTGCCATGTTGACGAGTATGGTTTTGTACAACACAAAACTAAGGTCAACACCATAGCAAAACTGAAATCCACGATCGCAGCCAAACAATGGTTAGTGATGGAAGTAGGTAATCACTTGGACAGAACACGGTACCGCTTGGATGTTGTCAGTGCCACAAACCGGGCAAACACATACATGAACTGAAGTTGTCAACCAAACTTGAGTTGTCTACCGATTAATCAAAGTGTGTTGTTGTATATCTAAGAGCGGATGGAGAGCTGAGCAAGTCTGTGTACATATGTGGTATGACTAAACAGAATGAAGAAAGAAATGAAGGGGTGTATGTGAGTTTTGGTATGGTAAAGAATACAGAAAGAATAAATCGTGGATTGGTAGAATGGGTGAAACGTAATACTTTGAAGTGGCTTGGGCAAGTATAGAGAATGCAAGCCGGGGAGTTTACAAGGATTGTACGATAAGAAGGGTTGGTGTGAAACGAAAACCACTTGTGAAATGGGGAAAAGTGGAAGAGTACTGGAGGGAGGGAAATTGTGCAAAAATGCATGAAATTGTTCATGCGAAGGGAGGCATGCCGTGGCCATCCCCTTAGTGGCAGTTCTCTGAGTGAACGGGCGTCAAAGATATAGATACAGAGATAAAGGGATTCAAATTTGTTCAGATCTTTTTGGGACACTTGTAAAGTTAGTAGACTGAGTTGGGACAGGGTGGGGGGGGGGAGACTGGAAGAGAGCAGTAAATGCGTCAGTAGAGAGAACAGATACATGATTGCTCTTTTTCATTACTAGTAATCATTGGATGACATCAGAAAAATAAATTTCAGAGGTAGATTACTTCAGCAATTATTGTTTTACGTTTTATCTATCTGTGTAGTACATAAAATATTGATTGGTACTTGCATACTGCAAATATTGCAAAACTTGATTTAGTGGTCGAAATATGTATCAAAATTATCTCGGAAATCATTGCGGCATTTCCCCGTTCAGTTTAGTAAGCTCCGTCACTATGTAAATAAGAATCAGCTGATCGTGAGAACAGTGAATGGACTGCGGGCAAGAATAAGAGAAAATCGTCTGCCAATGAGTTATTCGTAAGTAAATATTTGTAATGTTCAAAAGAGGTTAAGGATCGTATTGCCTCCTTACAAATTACTGAAAGTGAATTTTTGTTCTATAAATGGCTGCCTTTCGAAAGCCTGAATATCATTTACATAAGACAGTGATTATTTTGCCATCAGTGGGCAAATAGTATTATGCCTTAACAATTTAGGCATTAAAAACCATGGTGCCTCATTGCTAAATAAACGAAAAGGATTTTTATTAGTGGGTGCTAGCGGAAAGTTAGAGTATCGTTTACATAAAACAGTGGTAAAATAACCAAATTGCCAATATTGGCAATTTATAAGCAAGTAAATACAATTGTTCTATAGATAGATTTTGACGAAAGTGGTATGAATGGAATCCTGATACTATTTAGAGTTGATGCAGCAAGTGGGTTTTTACTTGTAGTTCCATCTAACTTCCACAAAGTGAATCACAATATTGTGGGTAGGGTTTTGAATTAAAGAGAAATGGTGGGGCAAAATTCTCTCTATACTAAATGTTCAGAGTGTAAGGAAATGATTCATCAAAATCAGTCACCTAGAACATGAGGGGCACATATGCTGTACCAATGTAATTTATGAAAAGCTGTCACAAAACATCCACGTGACATTTCGTTCAGATTCTGTTGAGATTTATTTGATATGGAAATTGATTAGCAAAATGATTAAAACCTCTAACCTATGTCATGAAAATATGAGATGGCATGCCTCAAAAGACAGAAAAAAATAAAGTTGCTTACCATCTGCATCACCACATGTGTCTTATCACACTAGAAATGCTGAGTTTTTCTTTTCAGATTCACTTTAGCACTACTGTGGACAACGTGTTGTCTTATCAAGTAACTGATGTGCTAGGAGAAAGGAGGCTATTGTGTCATGGTGCTCAAATAGACATCACAGTTCAAGATTAATATAATTGCAATTTTCACACACTTCTTCCAGGGTGAAATGCTGCAAGACACATGATCGTTCATAAGCATTTCAAAATGATTCTGTGGGAAAAAATAGAAAATGAAAGAATAAATCATTAGTAACGAGTAATCATCTTCCCAATTTTTAACCCTTAGAAAAGAATCCATATGCCATGGGATGCTATAAAGCTTTAAAGTATATTGTTACTGCAACAGTAGGAAATAACAAAAAAGCACAGAATAGAGGTGTTCGAATCTGAGAAATTTACATTAACTTTTGTGGGATGAAAGCAGATATGAAAGAAATAATGCCACTAAGGTCTTAGTAATCAATATTTCATGACTGTATTTGTAATGGTGCTTTGCATGATATTTCAGAGGAGAAAAGTGATAGCATTTTCCAAGGAAGGTGAACAGAACTTTGATGCTGATGGAAACTATATGGTAAAAGAAGCAGAAAGAAAAACTTGAAAAATGCTGTGTTAGGTAAGGAAGGAGTCAAATGGGATCAATCAGTAAAACATTACCCAACTGTACAAAGATAAGGTGTGGTATAATGATACATACCTTGTTTCTTGTAGCTGCAAATCAGAATAAAATTGTTTTCCTTGAGTGATTGAAAAAGATGAAATTTTACTTTCCCAGAGATTTTACAAAGAAAAATTTTCTTAGTCTAATGAATTTATACATTGTTTAATAAATTTCTTTCTACTCTCAAGCATCAGTAAGAAAACTTTTCCTCTCTGCTCATAATAAGCATATAATAATTCCAAAACATTTGTATACACGCATAAGCCAAGTTGTTTTTTGTGAGTCCCACACAGTTTTAGAACTTCATGGTCATATGGATAAGAAGGAAGGTTTTTATTGCTACCAATCAATACTGGTAGAAAAATAAGATGTAACCATGAAGATTAAATTGTTAGTGTAATGCTTTGTTAATATCCGAGAAGTGTGCTTTTTCCCATTTATGTCCTGAAAGGGGTTTTAATTTCAGATTTACATAAGTAGGACAACCTTTGAAGGGAGAGGGACAATAGCTGGCACAATTTCATTAGCAACAGTGAATACAGTAGTTTTAGGATTTTTGGCAGAATATTTTAAAATGGGCTTGTCATCAGTGAATGATTTCTCTGTTTCATGCACATTTTTTCTGCACTGGATGTACCAAAATATGATATATAAATTGCTCATCAGTGCCACAGGATGAGGATTCAATGGGTTTAGATATATTAAATCAATACCTAACAGCATTTTTATGTCATTCATCTTCAGAACTTTTCAAACATTTGTTTCATAGTTGATAACAAAGTAGTATATTTGAAAAATCATTAGAATAACATTTGTGAAAGCTTTGCTGTAGAACTTATCCAGTGCCCTTTTTCATTTGAGTAATCATCCAACCTGGAAGAAAGAAGACTTTACGAGTTGTTTATGAGTGTTTTGCTAATACTGAATTAAATGAAAGAAGGTACTGTATGCAGGTCAAGAAAAATTAAGATAGAGACTGCTGCTACTTAGACTTTGTACTTTCATATTATCATTTTTTCTGCATTTATCTTGTCTATTATGCCAGGGTAACTCATGCATACATGCTGTGACTAAAGATGGCTCTTATATTTTCAGGCATATAGATGGCTGAAGATGGAGTCAACTGTGGAAGAGGATCTTGACACTGTGGTAAAAATAGTTGGACTGAGGTACGCGTAACATTACTTTGCAAATAAAAGAAATTATAAACAAGACAAGGAAACAGCTAAATCTTATGCTGGTAAGTCTGTTGATGATGAAATTGAAAATGAAAAATAAGTTTTTACAACTGTACTTGTAATGATGAAAAACAAAGCTCATAGAGTTTTAGCTATAGGGTGCAGTTATAGGATCATAGCAGGTATGAAATAATTATATGGCTAGATATTGAAAGAAAACAGTGTACTTTATGTGCACTGTACATCTTGAAGTGTATGTCTGGGTTTGCTGTAAAATGTTCAAAGGTTTCAGGAAACAAAACAATAATGCCTAGTTTGGTTGAAGGGTTCTGAGCTGGAAGCACAGTATATGGGGCTGTCATACAGGTCCCAGGATGAGCCTCGTATACTGGAAGGATTATCTTGTTAATCAGCAGTACTGAATTCTTTACTGATTGAATTAATACTTTCAAAAGCTACAAAAATTCCTTTCACCTGCATTGTACTTAACCAGGATGATACTGCCTGGGATTACACCGTGGATCCTCCAAGTCACTTTTCTTGAGTGATGTTGGAAAGCTTAATAGGGAGGAACTTTTCCACTAGTGTATATGTGGTTTTCTGGACTGAAAGGGTATGAAACACAAGGTCCTGTTTGGCAATGAGACAGGTGTTGTAGAAGGAGAGAAGTGTGTTGTAGAAAACTGTGGCTGTCCTTCACACACACACACACACACACACACACACACACACACCGTATCAATGAAAATATTTAAGGCTGCTTTACCTGGTGGATTTGAGAATCTGTAGGAACTGAGCTACTTCATTTTACATTGGAAAGTATAAAGCTCAAATATAGTACCACTGAAAGCCCACTGGCTCTATCTCTGTCAGTGGTATACTTTATGCTTGTACTCAGAATGTTTAATCTGTATATGGACAGGGAATAAGGGAGGTAAGGGATGGATCTGCAGTATGCTAGGGATTGGGGCCATGGGTGGTGAATCAGCTGGAGTTTGTCAATGACATGGATCCAGTAACAGATTCTAAAGAGAAATTCCAGAAGTTGGAGACCAACTTTGGGAGAATGTACAGAAGAACATCGATTATAAATGTGAATAAAAGCAAAGTAATAAGGTGCAACAGGGGGTGAGACTGCATGTTCAAGTGTGAGTTTCAGTGGGGAAAAACTAGGGGAACGGGAGTACTTTGAGAACCTGTGAATGGACACTGCAATGAATGGAACCAAAGAGGCTGTAGTGAGTCAGAGGGAAGAGAGGGATAAGGTACAGGATGCATTATGGAGCATAAAGGACAGGTCGGGGTCTGCAAGGGCAAAGATGGATATGTTTGAAGTAATAGGAGTCCTGACATTGTCTTATGGAAGTAAGTCTTGGGGCTTGAATACAAAAGAAAGAGAGTGGATGTGCTAGAAATTGAATGCTATCTATGGAATGGGCCAAGACATATGAAATGGCTAAGGTAAACCACGTAGTAGCCTCTGGGGCCTGCCTGTGAATGGAAGTTTCAGTTCAATACATTATACATGATAGCTCGAGAGGCCATTGTTCTCTTGATCCTGATGCCACTTTGGAAACATTAATTGGCTTGTAGATTAACTTTTCCATATCTCTTATGCTTTCTTCATGTCATTTTCATCCCATTTATGTTAACTTGTAGATCAGATGCAACTTAAAAGTATTACCTGTGGATTTATTTTTTCTTTCTTTTTCAGAATCAGAACAGTAATATTTTCACATTAGAGGTGACCTCATTACTATGCTTGGATTCCTCTTCAATCGTCTTGTTGAGTTTTGGTATTCCATTTTGGCAATGTTTGGCTTTGGTAGATCCCATCGAGCATTATCAAACCAACTTGAAGTCTTTGTCAGGACGAATACTGGGGAAAAGGTAAATTCCTACAAACCTGATAAATGGTAATATTACATCTGTCTTAATGATAATACTATTTCTTCTTTTATACAGAACTGCTTCTCCAACCTTAGCAAAGTACTTAAATGTTAGTAACAGATGAACCACGGCCTTATTTGCACACATTTACTGTCTAGCTGTCATGTATAATGTACTGAAAGCAAAGCTTACCATCTACAGCCAAGCCCCCCAGACTATTGGCCCATGGTTTACTATGACTGATTCATATTTCATTTTTTAGCTCATAAACAGCACTCTACCCCCTGTATATCATACTGGTCCTGTTCATTCTATCCTGTGCATGCCTCTCACCTTCTAACTCTTTCTTTCCTATTTCCCCATGCACCTTTTACTTCTCAGACAAAGATCCTTTTAGTCACTTTTTTCACCCATACTCTCCATATGACCAAACCATTTCTGCACACACTGGGCAGCTCTCTCAATCAGATTGTTTTACTACCACACCTATCTTATACAGTCACATGTTGTTCTCAGGTATTTTAATTCCCTTTCCCATTCTTTTGGATTCATGGCCCAAGATTCTCATCCATATAATACTGTCAGGACAACTATATCTTTAAATATATCCAACTTTGAGCTAACAGATATCGATTTCACACACCGTCAGTGCACCAACAACCTTACCCCCCTTTCACACCCAAGGACTTGCTGCAGACCTCTTGGTTCCATATGCTGCCATATGGAGTTTGTCACTATAGCTGTGTCTTTTGCAAACAGCAAATTGTTTATCTCCTATGCTCCCCAACCCCACACATATTGTAGATTTGCCCCCTGCTCTAGCACCCTTGAATTCACCTTCCTCACCTACCAGTCCACAAACAGGTCAATAAACCTTGGTGACATTACACATCCTTGAAGCAGACCCACCTTCACTTGGAATCACTCAGTCTTTTCCCCTCTTACTCACACACATACCCTACTTTCGTGTTAAAAAATTTATTATATCAATGCGTATTACATTCTTACTGTGTTTATGCTGAATACAGTTTATGACTGTTATTAATTCAGTTGATTGGGGATTCTGTTTTGTTTTTTAAACTGTATTACTTTTTTTATTACAGGAGGCTCTTCATAATCTGCATATGTTGGTAGAGAGGTCCTGACATATTTTTTTCAGAGAAAAAAGAATATTCTCCCCCAGCAGCATATACCCTATGAACTGTTGATGTCATTTACTCATAAGAAATGATATACAATCATATTTCATACTGTGCATAAAATTTTGAAATTTATAATTATCACACACTTCATCAATTATGTGATTGTAGTATTTTATTTAAACATTTTATAGTTAATACTTGTCACTAGTCTTTATAATTCTGAAATTCTGTTAATTATGGTTGTGCTTTATACAAAAATATAGTCTCTTTATCCCTTGAAATTCTGGATGTAAGTGCAGGATTAGATCAGTATATTTTTTAGAGTCTGGTTGCAAGAGACTCTCCTCAAAGAAAGTCTATAACTGCTTCATTTTTTATTCAAACAATTTTTTTTTACTTATTTTACACCTGCAATGAATGAAAAATATTTTCAGTTAAGATTACTAGTCAGAAGTAGATGAAACTGATTTATGTTAGATATAATTTCCAGCTGTCAATATTGTATGAACAGATTTAATATTGATTAAGAAACCTTTATACATTTTGCCAGATCAGTGTATGCCTCGACCCATCATGGACAGTTGGTCAAATCAAAACCACTTTGGCACCAAAACTCAGCAGCCTCAGCCAAGACTTACGAATAATTTTTGCTGGAAAAGAATTACCAGATGATATGGTAATTCATCAATGTGATCTTGGAAATCACAGCTTCCTTCATGCAGTGAAAGTAGTAGCAAAAGATAAAGATGGAAACACATCTGCCAATGTAGCATCAAGTGTTGGTGGTGTCCCTAAGCTGGATTATCTGAATGAAGTTTCGAATTCTTCTAGAACTGTTCAAGCAGATAAAAAGGTAATAAGAAATATTATCTTGGTGCAAGGGAAAATGAATGTAAGAATGAGTGATATGGTGCGTGAGGGAGTAATCAAAGGGCATGGGGTTCTGGTTTAAATGAAAATGGAGAAACTTTTGTCATGTTTTGTGGTAAAAGAGGAATTGTGTTTAGAAATACTTGGTTTAAAAAAGTTGCATACATAATTACACTTCGATTGGTGAGGTTTGGGGTCAAAGATCATTAGTGGGTAATGTACTAGTTTACAGGCATGCAAGAGAGGTTGTTGAATGTGAACTTGTTGAAAGGGGAGGCAGGTGAAATATCTGATTACTCCTTGGTGGCAGCTAGTGTTAAAGTTTGTAGTGGTTTCAGGAAAAGAGGAATGGTTTATGTGTGAAAGAAGTGGTGAGAGTGAGTTTGGAAAAAGGCATACGTGCAGAAACACCAAGAGAGACAATGAAGAACAGCATAGGAAGAGTAAATGAAACTGGGGTAGAAGAAGAGGAGTGGCAGGTATTTAAAGAAGCAGTGCTTAAACATTTGGCATGTGAAAGTCAATATGTGGACATATGGTAAATGTTAGAGAGTGGATATGGGGGTAGGATTGAATCAGGGAACATGAAGCAGTCTATGTACACTACAGATTATTCTAAGGAGCATAACTGTGGAGAGTACACTCTGGTTTCAATACATTACACATGACAAATTCAGAGCTGGATGTATGCAAATGAGACACTTGTTTTTTTGTCCCTAATTCAATGTCACTAAGGTGGAAAGGCTAGTTAGGTAAAAAGAAAAAGAAAGTGAAATTACAAGATTTATAGTTTTATCTCAAAGAAACTTTATAAGGCAGGGGTTATTCTCTCTCTTCCAAGGCGAAGAGACATATTTTAAATAATATTTGGCTAGATGTTATAAAATGGCATACATAATAAGGTTGTTACCCCCTTAAGGTCCAGTTCAGAGCTAACCCTCTTAACAAGAGACATGCTACCAAACATATCAAGCCTATACAAAAACATCTATGAAAACTGTTGATAACACTAGAGCGTTGTTATTGATTTTTTTACTTTTACAGGCTTTGGAGCCAGTTAAAGAAATACGATTGCAAAATAAAGATCATCATATAGAAAGTTCTGAAAATCTAGGGACACATCTTACCAGAACTGAAGATGATACAGCCTCTGGTGCACCTTCATCACCTGCTCAAGCAATGACTTCTCTTCCGTCAACTACAGGTAGAGGTTGCAGTGGGAAGCTTCTGTGTGATGCATCCACAGTTATAACTATACAGATGACTGAGGCAGAACAGAAGGCCATTTGTGACCTAAAGGTGAATATTTATCATTAGATATAATGTGATTTATATTTCCTAAATTTAAAAGTTGCAGCTAATCATCTTAATGACATTGATAACACTTGGTGGAAACAGCGATCATGCATAATAATAATAATAAAGAAAATATATATATATATCCCTGGGGATAGGGGAGAAAGAGTACTTCCTACGTATTCCCTGCGTGTTGTAGAAGGCGACTAAAAGGGGCGGGAGCGGGGGGGCTGGAAACCCTCCCCTTCTTATATTTCCAATTTCTAAAAAGGGAAACAGAAGAAGGAGCCAGGCAGGGAGTGCTCACCCTCCTCGAAGGCTCAGATTAGGGTGTCTGAATGTGTGTGGATGTAACCAAGAGGAGAAGAAAGGAGAGATAGGTAGGATGTTTGTGGAAAGAAACCTGGATGTTCTTGCTCTGAGTGAAACAAAGCTCAA